>CM035414.1:133326167-133511167 GCA_020310875.1 Ceratopteris richardii
CCGACAAAGTGAAAGAACTATCATCAGCAGTAGTCAAAATGATCTTACCAACTCCCATAACAAGATAAGAGGAATTGTTGGCACATGTAACAGTATTCCCTATAGAGGCAGGCTCGAGTGAAGAGAAGAAACTGCGCTGCAAGGTAATATGTTTGGTTGCCCCACTATCAAAGTACCAAACATTTGAGTCTACTGTAGACATGCACTGCCCATTAGAAGATGGGTCAAAACTGCAAACAGTAGTAAACGTCCATTATTCTTCCTATACAAGATTAGCAGACTCTGTTTTTGGTGTAAAGGCTTCTACAACAACCATTCCAGCCTCTTTGTTCTTTGCCTCTTTAGCAACCAGCTCTAGACAGTTCTTTATGATATGATCATTTCCTTTAGAGGTTGTTCTACAAGAGCAAATGTGAGGAATAATGGCATGTTTGACAGACAAAGCTATCAATGCATGTGCTTGGCATCTCTGCCATCCCAATGAATTTGCTCTACAGTAGGTGTAGTAGAAACCACAACATGAACAAGAATATGCAAAATACCATCATCTTCAACACCTTCTGCATTAGCTTCAGTACCTACAGTTGTAACGGTTGTAGGTGTGATAGGATTTTTTTCAACACCTTGCACGATGTTCCATAGTCCTTTTGCAACCAATACATGTCAAACCATATAAGCCCATAATGGGTAGCTGGTACCATCCAACTTATCCTCAATAGCCAACATACAGAATACATCACTGCTTTCAACCATGGCCAGTGACTAAAATACCTTGATGTAGAAAATTGACTGTATCTCAAAAAGTTGAACAAAACTGCCCATACGAATTCTGCTATGCCTGTAGCAGAATTCGAGATGCTTATACTGGTGAACCAAAACTGGTATATACCTTTGGCACAAAAATAAAAAATAGCTTGTGCAAGTGCTATGATAGTGCGTTCAGAGGCCGAAATGAGCTCAGATCACGATTTCAACACCACACAACAAAGCTATATTGATCTCAGAGACATGTCGAGTATGCTCACCAAAATTCGTGTGATTTTGAGAGTGCAACCAAGAGGTGTCGACGACGCCCTTGATGAAGCAGTGAACTCCTCTGATACCAATTGTTGGAGTTAGACGACTGTGAAAGCATGCAAATAGCACAAGGAAGAAGAAGAAGCTTGGAGCTCAACACACAATACTGAATGTATTACCACTAGAATGTACAAAGATCAGTATCCCGTTAGGGCAATATGCATATATACAAGCCCGGGGAAAACAACCTCGTGAAGAGGGAAAAAAGTGCCCGGTGGTCCTAGAGTGTTCACACACATCACTACCTAAATATATCAACACATACATACATACATACATACATACATACATACATACATACATACATACATACATACATACATACATACATACATACATACATACATACATACATACGTATGTACGTATGTATGTACGTACATACGTATGTATGTACGTACATACGTATGTACGTACATACGTATGTACGTACATACGTATGTACATACATACATACATACATTCATGCATGCATACATATATACATACATACATACATACATACATACATACATACATACATACACACACACAAACACATGCACACACACACATGTTGGAGTTTGAGGTCTACAAAAGCACATGAAAAACACAAGGAACAAGAAGAAGCTTGGAGCACAACACACAATACGGAATGTATTACTGAGCGAATGTACAAAGATAAGTAAGCCGTTAGGGTTATAGGTGTATATAAAAGCCAAGGGAAAAAACCTCCTCAGGAGGAAAAAAAGTGCCCCAACCGTCCTAAGTGTGTTCACACACATCACTACCGAAAAGCATTGTGTGTTGTGCTCCAAGCTTCTTCTTCTTCCTTGTGCTGTTTGCGTGCTTGCGCAGACATATGACTCCAACAATTGGTGTCAGATCAGGTTGCTGCTTCATCTAGGGTGTTGTCTACACCTCTCTGGTTGCAGTCTCAAAATCGCACAAAATTTGGTAAGCATACTCAAGGTGTTTCAGAGATCAAAACAACTTTGCTGTGTGGTGCCGAAATCATGATCTGAGCCCGATTTAATCTCCGAATGCACTATCACAGTGGTGGTGCAGGCTATTTTGTCTTTTTGCCCAAAGGAATATACTAGCTAGGGTTCGCCAGTATAAGCCTCTCGAAGTATGCTACAGGCTTAGCAGAATTCGTCTGGGTAATTTTGTTCAACATTTTGAGATATAGTAAATTTTTTGCATCAAGGTATTTTAGTCACTGGCCATGGCTGAAAGTAGTCATGTATTCCATATGTTGGTTGTTGAGGATAAGTTGGATGGTACCAACTACCCATTATGGGCTTATATGATGTGTCATGTATTGGTCGCAAAAGGACTATGGAATATTGTGCAGGGTGTTGAATGACGTCCTCTTACAACTGCAAATATAGGTACTACAAATACAGGTGTTGGAGTTGAAGGAGATGATATCAAAGACGATAATATTCTGCAAATTCATGTTTGTGCTATTGTTTTTGTTGCACCTATTGCAGGGCAAATTCATTGGGATGGCAGAGAGGCTCAAGCACATGCATTGATAGCTTTGTCTGTCAAACGTGCCATTATTCCTCACATTCACTCTTGTAGAATAGCTAAGCATGCTTGGGATACACTTACCACATTGCACTAGGCTAGGAATGAGGCTCGCCTTGCTTACCTCTAAAAACAATTAGAGAGTGAGCACATGAATGAAGGTGATTCTATGGACACTTTTCTCACAAAGATCAAGGATTTGAAAGAACAATTGATTTCTATTGATGAAGTTTTACCAGATAGCTCACTTGTGCAGACCATCTGATGTGAAGCATGAAGGAAGGACATATTCAGGAGTTGAAAGATATGTACACATATGTACATTAATTCAGATGTCGCACACTAATATCTTTGTATAGACATGAGATTGTAGATATTTTTCCTACATATACAAGGAAAAATGTCGGGGCAAAGTGAGAGAGAATGTAGAGCATGAGAATTGAGTAGAATTAGATGTCATTAGACACTTATGAAGAGATTAGAATAGCTCTCTCATCCAGATGTAATTTTTCCAGAAATGAAGAGAAGTTGCGCCCGATGTTTCTGTGCATTCTCCTTTTGTGCTTGATCATTTCAAGAATCATTTTGTAAATATCTAAGTTCATAGTTAATGAGTCTATGGTTAAAGTTTGAGAGCCTAATTGTAAACAGGCTGTGAGAATTATGAGTAGGAACATTCATATGTAAAAGAGTGTTCACAATTTTTTGAAACAGGCGCATTTTTTATGGTCAATGATTTGATCATTTCTCACTGCACAGATTAAAGTTTTGCATGAGTGAAGACTCAAAATCTAAGTTGAGAGGTAAGCCATCTATGGCTAAAAGCATTTGCTTAAATGGGTTCTACTTTTGGAGAACCATGTCTTAGAAGTTGCAGGTGTCAAAGTCAACTATACAGAGAGACAATTTCAGACATAGGTAGATTGTTTGAATCATTTCTCATAATCTACTCAAGCTTTTGAAGTGTTTTAACTTGGAGGAGGTGTGCAATCTATAGAAAAAACATTCTACAAAGCTTTATAAAAAACTTTACACAAATGATTAGTCAATGAGCGATTAAGGTTTAGCAAACTTTTCTGAGAAATGACTTTCTTCACAGTTAGCTAATTTCTTGATAGTTTGGTGCTTGTCTTCCAAAATTGATTGAAGTTTAAAGTTATTCTTGATATAGAGGTGGTCTAACATCAAGGATAGCTTGTTCTTTTGGAGATTAACACTCTCCATTAGTGGTATCAGAGCAGGTTGTATCAAAATTGAGGAAAGGAAGACTCTGACTGTTGCAGACATACAAAATTCAACATCTGAAGGTTCAAAAGGTGAAAGCTTGAGGGCAAAGCTTGAGAAGGAGGTCATACGACACCAAGAAAGACAAAAGGAGTATTATTTGAAGTAAAGGTACATCTATTACTCATAAAGTTTGAAGAATTCAATATACAGGTGAAGAAAAGATGGGAGATTCTCTTCAGATAGAGAAATTGGATAGAGAGAACTATCCAACATGGTCAATGAGGATGGAAGCTCATCTAATGAGCAAAGACTTGATAGGTTATATTACAGGTGAAGAAGAAAAGCCTCAGTTCAGAGATCCTAGTGTTCCAACTAGGGAGGAATTATCAGATTTGAAGAATTGGATGAAGAGAGATGCTCAAGCTAGGAGCATTATCTATATGGCAGTCAATGATTACTTGCTACCTCACATTAGAGGTCTTGAAAGTGCAAGTGATATATGGAATGCTTTGGCGGAGCATTTCCAAAATACCACAAAGTCTAGGAAGGCATCCTTGTGGGCAGAATTTACTACATTCAAGAAGAAGGCCTCTCAATCCATCTCAGATTATGTAACCAGAATGGACATTGCAGATGCATTAGGAGCTACTGATGAAGACATTGAGGAGGATAAATTGGTAAGGCAAATCCTCATAGGTTTTAGAGGTGATGACAAATGGAAGCCATTCATTCTATCTACTGAATTATCACTTGATCATTTTACTCCTGACTTAAATCAGTTGCTAGGACATATGTTAACCTTTGAGCAAGATGTCAAAGGTGAAGGTGACAAGAGTATAGGTCATGCAATGTACTCAAAGGATAAGAAGAAAAATAGCAAAGGAAAACAACAAGCAAATGAAGATGAAGGCACAACTAGTCAAGCCAACTTCCTAAGAGGAAGAGGAGGTGGCAAAGGTAGAGGAAGAGGCAGGAATAATAAAGATGGAGTCAAAGCTTGCTGGATTTGTGGTAAGACAAATCACTTAGCTAATGATTGCTGGCATAACACTCAGAGTAATGGTGGATATAATCAGAACTTTAATTCAAGAGGAAGAAGTGGCAGAAATCAAAGAGGTAACTTCAGAGGAAGAGGTAGTAGGGGTTACTTTGGAAGAAATGTAGGTAGAGGATTCCAAAGTCAACAATACAATAATACCTACTACAATTATGCTTCAGATCAGAAGGAGGATTCAACATTGATAATGAATGCAACTTGTGAAAGGCAAAGTGAAGACCAAAGAGTCTTCCACATTGACTCAGGGTGTAGCAATCACCTGAGTGGTAACATAGCATTGATGAATGATTTGGAAAATAAGGTATCTAATCATGTTGTTCAAGCAGGTGACAATACAAAGCATAATGTGAAGTCAATTGGATCAGTGAAGGCCAAGGATGGAAGTACTCTCTTGAGTAAGGTCTTGTATGTTCCTACAATTCCTAAGAATCTGATAAGTGTAGGACAAATTGTTGAAAAAGGTTATGAAGTTAGATTCAATAATGAAGGAGTGTTTGTGGAAGACCCTAGCAATGGGTATAAACAAATTGTTTCAGGGAAGAAAGAAGGAAGGTTGTTCACATTGAAGATTCAAGGTAATGTTGGTCATGCCTTGTTCACTTATGGAGGACATAAGATCTCTGAGTTAGATCTTTGGCACAAGAGGCTTGGACACTTCAATGGAAGAGGTATCAAAGATGTGAGTAACAATGGTTCAGTGCTTGGATTGCCTAATGTTGCAGGTCAACATATGACATACAGATGTGAGGCATGTCAATTAGGTAAGGCTCATAAGCAATGTTACTCCAAGCATGGTTTCATGTATTCAGAGAAGCTTGAGTTGGTACACACAGATGTGTGGGGACCATCAAAGGATTTCAGTATCAATGGTTCAAGGTACTATGTGATTTATGTTGATGATGCTACTAGATGGATCACTATCTATGTGATAAAAGATAAGTCAAAAGTATTCAATACATTCAAACATTATCATGTGTATACAGAAAGAATTACAGGTCATAAATTGAAGAGACTAAGGTCAGATGGAGGGGAGAGTATTTCTCTAATGAGTTCAGTGATTACTTGTGGAATGCAGGTATAAAAAGGGAAATCACTTGTAGGTACTCTCCTCAACAAAATGGTGTAGCAGAGAGAAGAAATAGAACTCTTGTTGAGTTTGCAAGGTCAATGATGAAGGAGAAAAATTGCCCAAATTATTTGTGGGCTGAGGCTATAAATACAACTACTTATTTGGTCAATAGGCTACCAGGTAAAGCTTTGCAGGGTATGACACCATATGAGGCATGGTGGGGTAAGAGACCTACCTTGGATCATTGCAAAATATTTGGATGTTTGGCATATGCATATGTGCCATCACAATTAAGACACAAGTTAGAACCTAAAGCTGAAAAGTATGTATTCATTGGTTATGATGACAAGCAGATGGGTTATAGATTGTGGAGTCCATCCACAAAGCAATTCATTGTGTCCAAGGATGTTACATTTGATGAGCAAGGTACTTGGTATGCAGGTACAATCAATATTAATACAGGTGATGAAGAAGTTGTGAGTCAAAAGAAGGGTAAATCAAAGGTTCAGATATTTGATGAAGAGGAGAATAATGAAGTGCAGGTTGAAGTTGAAGAAATGCCAAGATTTGATCCTGAGTGTGAAGAACCAGAAACCTCAAGGAGTGGAGAACTTAGAAGGTCATCAAGACATAAGTGGCAACCTACAAGGTATAGCTATGATACTTCTTTTTTGGCTACCAAAGATTATGCTTACATGATAAAGGTAGATGAAGACCCTTCCACATATGAAGAGGCAAAAGGTAAGGAAAATTGGGAGAAAGCTATGCAGGAAGAATATGATGCATTAATGGAGAATCAGACATGGGATTTGGTTCCTAAACCAAATAGTCAGAAGATCATTGGATGCAAGTGGGTCTACAAGACAAAGAGATATGCAGATGGAAGTGTGTCTAGGTATAAAGCTAGACTTGTTGTGAAAGGGTTTGCTCAAACATATGGTATTGATTATGATGAGACCTATAATCCATGGTTACATTTTAGATGATGTTTTCATGGAGCAACCTCAAGGATTCAGAGATAGAAGGTATCCAGATCATGTATGTAAGCTCAAGAGAGCTTTGTATGGTTTGAAGCAAGCCCCAAGGGCATGGAATTATAGACTTGTGAAGTTCTTGAAAGAACTTGGATTTCAAGTATCTAAGGCAGATAGTAGCTTGCTTGTTAAAGCAAGTGATGATGGGTTCATTTATATGTGCATATATGTTGATGATATAATTCTTACAGGTACAGATGAGAAAGACATTCAAAGCCTAAAGAAGGAAATGGAGAAAGAGTTCAAAATTAGTGACTTGGGAGACGTGTCATATTTCTTGGGCATGGAGATTTCATACACTCAACATGGAGTGTATGTGACTCAAGAAAGGTATTTGAGAAACTTGTTAATCAAGTTTAAAATGAATGATTGCAGGGTAGAACCTACTCCAATGGAGGTAAATCACAAATTGAGTAGATATGGTGGAGAAGAATTCAGGGATATGAAGCTATATCAGAGTTTGGTTGGTAGTCTTATCTATGCTACATTAAATAGGCCTGATTTATCATATGCAGTTGGAGTTTTGTCTCAATTCATGCATTGTCCTAGGAAAGAACATTGGATTGCAGGTCAAAGAGTGTTGAGATACATTAAGGATACACTCAAAGAGGGTTTGTATTATGGTTTTACATCAGATACAAACATCAAAATATATAGTGATGTAGATTGGGCAGGTAATCCTGATGATAGAAGATCAACATATGGATACTTGTGTTATGTGGGAGATAAGTTAATCTCTTGGTGTTCAAAGAAGCAACACAAAATTGCTTTATCATCTACAGAAGCTGAGTACAAAGGTATGGTTGAAGCTGCAAAGGAAGTGATATTGCTTAAGACTCTCATGAAGTGTTTTGACACCATACAGAGTATACCTATCATTTATCGAGATAACATGAGTTCATTGTATTTAGCTGCTAATCCTGTGTTTCATGCAAGGACTAAACACATTGAGATTCAGTATCACTTTTTGAGAGAGAAGGTGATGGATAAAGAGATTGAAGTCATACATACTTCAGCAAAAGATCAGATAGTTGATATGCTTACCAAAAGCTTGGATGGACCAAAGCTACAGAAATTCAAAGACATGATAGGCATAAAGAAGATAGAGAAAACCTCAATTGATGATTGAGGGGGAGCTGTTGGTGCAGGACAATCACCAATTGATGTTTTGACATGGAAATGAAGTCAAGGATTTGAGAAGAGAACAAGTTGTGAAGCATGAAGGAAGGACATATTCAAGAGTTGAAAGATATGTACACATACGTACATTAATTCAGATGTAGCACACTTATATCTTTGTATAGACATGAGACTGTAAATATTTTTCTCATATATACGAGGAAAAATGTCGAGGCAAAGTGAGAGAGAATGTAGAGCATGAGAATTGAGTAGAATTAGATGTCATTAGACACTTGTGAAGAGATTAGAATAGCTCTCTCATCCAAATGTAATTTTTCTAGAAATGAAGAGAAGTTGCGCCTCATGTTTCTGTGCATTCTCCTTCTGTGCTTGATCATTTCAAGAATCCTTTTGTAGATGTCTAAGTTCATAATTAATGAGTCTATGGTTAAAGTTTGAGCACCTAATTGTAAACAGGTTGTGAGAATTATGAGTAGGAACATTCATATGTAAAAGAGTGTTCATAGTTTTCTGAAACAGGCGCATTTTTGATGGTCAATGATTTGATCATTTCTCACTGCACAGATTAAAGTTTTGCATGACTGAAGACTCAAAATCTAAGTTGAGAGGTAAGCCGTCTATGGCTAAAAGCATTTGCTTAAACGGGTTCTAGTTTTGGAGAACCATGTCTTAGAAGTTGCAAGTGTCAAAGTCGACTATACAGAGAGACAGTTTCAGACATAGGTAGATTATTTGAATCATTTCTCATAATCTACTCAAGCTTTTGAAGTGTTTTAACTTGGAGGAGGTGCACAATCTCTAGGCAAAACATTCTACAAAGTTTTATTAAAAACTTTACACGAATGATTAGTCAATGAGTGATTAAGGTGCAGTAGACTTTTCTGAGAAATCACTTTCTTCACAATTAGCTAATTTCTTGATAGTTTGGTGCTTGTCTTCCAAAATTGATTGAAGTTTAAAGTTATTCTTGATATAGAGGTGGTCTAACATCAAGGATAGCTTGTTCTTTTGGAGATTAATACTCTCCATCAATATCAGAGTTTTTCTTCTACTCTTTGTTTCATGATGAAAGGAAATCCAAATGCCTTGTCATTTGAGGAGTTGGTCTCTGTTCTATTGTAGGAAGACCAGTCTAGGCAGAATATTGTAGATCAAGCTTTCCTGGCTAGTCAGAAGGGCAAAGGTAAATGGAGATCTTCTACTAGTAAGCAAAAATCTACAAATGCTGCACATTCAAACAAGGAAGACAAAGATGAGAAGAAATCAGAAAAGCAGAAATTGTTTTGCAAATATTGTAAACCAAATGATCATTTCATCAAGAGCTTTCCAAAACTGGTTGTTAAAGAGGCAAAGAAGAAAGAGGCTAGAATGGTTGTTGTAGAGGCCTCTACACCGAAAATAGAGTCTACTAATCTTGTGTAGGAAGAAGAACGGGTGTTTACTATTGTTTGTAGTTTTGACCCATTTTCTCATGAGCACTGCAGGTCTACAGTAGATTCAGATGTTTGATACTTTGATAGTGGGGCGACCAAACATATTACCTTGCAATGCAGTTTCTTCTCTTCACTCGAGCCTCCCCCTACAGGGAATACTGTTACATGCACCAACAACTCCTCTTATCTTGTTATGGGAGTTGGTAAGATCATTTTGACTACTGCTAATGGTAGTTCTTTCACTTTGTCAGATGCTTTGTTTGTGCCAAGGATCAAGAAAAATCTGTTATCCGTTTCTGCATTAGCCAAAATTGGCTTGGTTGTGAAATTTGTTGATTATAGATGTACAGTTCATGATCTATTAAATGGTGATGTCATTATTGCTTCTGACATTTTATGCCATGGGTTGTATAAGCTCATATACTATGAAAGATCTGTAAATGATTTGGCATGTGCAATACATGATTCTTAGGCTATGTCAGATGCAAAGCTTTGGCATGCACACTTTGATCATAAGAATTTTGCTAGTTTGCTATGCCTATAGAAATCTGAAATGGTGTCCTCTTTGCCCAAACTTGAGGCATCTAGTAAACATGTATGTGAAGGCTATATTTTGGGCAAAATGCAGCGTTCTTCCTTTCCAAAAGATGGTTTAGTTTGGGCTACTCAGAAATTGCAGCTTGTACATAGTGATGTATGTGGTTCTATGCAGACACCTTTTGGGAACTATCTTTACTTCGTGACTTTCATCGATGCTTTTTCCAGGCATGCATGGGTATATCCATTGAAGGAAAAGTCTGAAATGTTTATGTGCTTCAAACAGTTTCTCGTTTTGGCTAAAAATTTATCAGCATGTACAATAGGCACCCTCCATTATGATCAAGGGGGGGATATATGTCTCCTCACTTTAATGCATTTTTGGCTGAATGTGGGATAAAACATTAGTGTATAGTGTCGCGTACAGCTCAACAGAATGGAGTTGCTGAATGAAAGAACAAGTCACTCATGGAGATGGCAAGGTGTATGGTTAAGAGTCAAGCTTTACCACATAATTTTTGGCTTAAGGCTGTTATGTGTGCAACATATGTACTGAACATGTGTCCCACTAAAGTGCTGTAGTCTATCACTCCATATGAGGCTTGGCATGGTCACAAGCCATCTGTTGCTCATCTGCATGTTTTTGGTTATCTAGCATATGCATTAGTGCTTGAACAACATCGTAGAAAATTGGATGATAAAGAAGTAAAATGTACTTTTGTTAGGTATAGTTCTGAAAGTAAAGGCTATCATCTGTATCATCCACAGACTAAACACATTCTAGTTAGCCATGATGTTGTTTTTGTGGAAGATGTTATTCAGCCATTGCTTTCATGTAATAAGGAGACATCTGTTAGCTCCAAAAACATGTATGATACTTTGCTGCCCCTTTTTATAGGTGGACAATCTAGTGCTTGTCCTAATGAGGCAACTTCTCAACCTTTGCAGGTTTCATGCGATGATGTAGATCATTCCATTTTTTATGCAGATTTACATGATGCACTTGTTGATGAGAGAGTTGATATTGAGCAAGCAAAAACTATGCCAAAATGGCTGGTGCAGACCTTGCGTGACAGCAAATTAGATGCAGCTCTATCATATCGGACTCGATCAGGCTCTCATAGTGCCCCTTTTACATCAAATTGCTATGTTATGGCTGCCTCTAGTCTGTATGATGAGACTGAACCTGTTGTGTTTGATGAAGCACAAAAGTCTGAACATTGGATGGCTGCAATGGAATCTGAATATGATGCTATCATGAAAAATGGTACCTGGTCTTTATGTGACTTGCCTCCTGGCAAGAAGGCCATTGACACTAGGTGGGTATACAAGCTGAAGCATAAACCTGATGGAATAGTTGACAGGTATAAAGCTAGGTTTGTTGCAAAGGGTTATGCACAGGAAAGAGGCATTGATTTTGATTAAACCTTTGCTCCTACTTGCCAAATGACTACTATTCATAGCATTTGTGCTCTTACAGCTCATCATGGTTGGAATGTACATAAGTTGGACATTAAAATAGCATTTCTAAATGGTGAGTTGCATGAAGAAGTGTGCGTTTTTTCAGCCCCACAACTTTGTGCAGAAAGGGCATGAAAACCAAGTGTGCAGGTTAAAGAAGGCATTATATGGTTTAAAGCAAGCACCACACACTTGGTATGAAAAGATACATGCCTATCTGATTGCACATGGTTTTGAGAAGGGTCCAAGTGAAAGCACGTTATATGTTAAGCGTGCTAATGACGTGCTTCTGATCATTGTGGTGTATGTTGATGACATGTTGCTCACTGGTCCTCATGGCATGCATATTGCTGATATTAAGGCTGATTTGCATGCCTCATTTGATTTGTCTGATTTGGGGCATTCACATCACTATTTGGGCATTCAGTTTATGCAAGTTGATGGTGGAATGGATTTGTGTCAAATGAAATATATTGGCACATTATTGTAGCATTTTGGCCTTGAAGACTGTAAGCCTATTGCCACTCTTATGGAGACAGGTTTACGATTGAGTCTTCATGATGTTGGAGATGCATTTGATGTTGTTCTCTATCAACAGGCTGTTGGATGCTTGATTTACTTATGCATTACTTTGCCAAATATTCAGTTTGTTGTCTCACAGATGAGCAGGTTTATGCATTGCCCAAGTGTCGCATTGGTAGGCGGTTAAGCGCATCTTTCACTACTTGAGTGGTACCTGACTACTTGGATTGTTTTATCCCAAGGGAGGATCACTACCGCCAGATTTGCATGCTTTTTTTGAGAGTGATTTGGTTGGTTGCTATGACACTCGTGTGTCCACCAATTGTTTTTGCTTCATGCTTGGTAGCTCATGTATATCTTGGTTGAGCAAGAAGAAGCCTATTGTGGCCACTTCTAGGTGTGAGGCTAAGTATAGGGCAGCTTTCATAGTGACTATTGAGTGTGTGTGGCTCAGGTGCCTTATGGCTGATTTGAGTCTTGGTAAATCTTTTGCCACCACCATCTCCACTGACAGTCAGAGTACATTGGCAGTTGCGAGAAACCTTGTGTTCCATGCTCGCACTAAGCACATTGAGGTGGATTATAATTATGTCTAGGACAGGTTCTTTGCTGGGGAGATCAGCTTGGCATATGTGCGCTCGTAGGAGAACATTGCAAACCTTTTTACGAAGGTTCTGCCTAGGGAGAAGTTTGAAGCTTTCCGCAAAGCTTTGGACTTACTTCCTTTTGTGGATTGACTCCACGTAGCTTGGCACTTCCTTATACATGAGTGCCAGGTCCTTGTTCACCGCATCACTCCCAAGGGGGATTTGTTGATATATTTAGGTACTAATGTGTGTGATTACTCTAGGACCAGCGGGGCACTTTTTGCCCTCTTTAGGAGGTTTTTTCCCCCGGTTTGTATATATGCCTATTGCCCTGATGGGCTTCTTATCTTTGTACATCTAGTGGTAATACATTCAACATTGTGTGTTGTGCTCCAAGCTTCTTCTTCTTCCTTGTGCTGTTTGCGTGCTTCCGCACACATCTAACTCCAACAAAGATGTGCTTAACCACCTGCCAATGCTTGAAACCTGGGAAATGCATTAACCTACTCATCTGAGATAACAAACTGAATATGAGGCTGAGTTACACATAAGTAAATCAAGCATCCAAGAGTGTGCTGATAAGTGTGTACCTAAGTCAAGAAGTCTTAGGGACTTATGCCGAAGAGACTAAATCTCATTTGCCACACAAGTGCATATAGTGGGGAATTGACACATGCTTATTTGTCAATCCGACAAACTGACCTAACCAAGCGTATGAGGACGTGTGCAGACGTGATGGTAAGAGAAGTGGTTCAGCTTGCATGCATGAGAAAAGACTCTTTTATCTCTCAAACTCACTTTAACTACTAAAAATGTCTTCTGCGATACCACTTACAGTAGTTTTCACTAAATCAAGGATTTCTCCTAGCTCCCAACTCTGAATAAGGCCAATATTGGGATCCTTTCGAAGCTTTTGAGGAGACGCATCTATTGATGTAGTTGAAACTTGATTCTGACAACCATGCTTCAAGTTATGACCAAAACAGTGAATGGTGGGAAACACACAAACTCACTTAACAACTCCTAATTGCTCGCACACACACTACAGTAGCTCAAAAATAGTGGGGAGGGGTAGACAACAGTTTTACACACACATTCCAAGCATTACACACACATAGAACATAAAAAAGAAGATGAAAATCTGCAGGAAAGAAGCAATTTCAAAATTCAGGAGCTCTCCTTCTTCACAATGGCAAAAAGTGTTTACAAAGAGTCACAAAATGACTTATATACATGTGCCCTAAAAAATGGTCCTTTCACACAAGTGACCGGCACTTTATTGGCTAATCTCTATTCTCCTACTATTTTACAGGAAATATATTACAATGATTTGGGGTTATGAATCTCGTCTAGTGCATTTACATGGCTTGAGGGAATTTCCTAAGACTTTGAAGAAGAAAAAAATATGCCCATTAATTTGAAAATTTTGGGGCTCCTCTTTCGTGCCTCTTTGCTCTGCAACACTCTCCCCCTCTTTGTCTCTGTTGTCCCTTGACAGGCTTTTGCTTCTCGTTTGTAGCTCATCTAAGACTTCTGAATACACGCACCCAGTGGTCGAAGAAGTGATAAGGACTATCAAAGAATTTGTTATTTTATCCGAGGTATGTCCTTTGCTTCTGTTTTCCCCTTGGTATTCTGTACATCACAAATCTGGGTTGCTATATTAAGCCGGGCTGCCACACACGCTATCAATGGAAGGATTATTACCTGCCAAATAGCTTCTTGCACTTCTTCATGGATACTTCCTGGCCCTGGTCCATCCTTCCCTCCTACGTGCTTTCCCTTATTGTGTTGCATTGAGCCTGTTTGCCTTCTGCCACCGCACGCCTTAGTTTGCTGACCTCTACTCTCTTTTAAGAGAGCATTACATTTAAAAGGTCCTATTTCTGAATCCTCTTTGTCATCCTTCAGGACCTGTTCCATTTCTTCTCACCGCACGCATCCAGTGGACGAGGAGACACCTAGGACCTTCAGACAATTGGTTATCTTATCCGATGAAGCGTCCTATGTGTTATTTCTCTCTCCTCGACTTGTTTCGCTTCACCGCCAGCTCCTAGTGGATGAGGAAGCTGTGTGCAACCTCCCATGAAATGTCCTGTTGTTATCTTTCTTTAATTCCACTCCTCAGGACCTGGGCCTTTGGCGTTGTTGTCTGATGCATGCCCCTGCGGGGCTTTGGGGAGAGAGTTGTTCTTTGTCTTGGTGATCTTCATTCCTTATTGAGAAACTTTATTCTTTGATTTTCTTCTTCTTCTCTTTTTGCTTGATTCCCCTTCCACACGTCCCTCCTCCTGAACTCTGTCCTCCCCGACAGGCTTTTTGTGGCGATGTGAGTACGTTTGTATTGCAGCTTGCTCTCGTTGATTAAGCAAATTGGCGTGACATATCATGAACTCTTTCCACTGCCTTGACTTCACCCCATCTTCTGGTGTCTGTCAGTGATCCGCAAAGAAGCTTGTTTCATAGGCCACCAGTCTTGCATTAAGATTTGAAGTTATTTTTACAAAAATTTCTGAATCAATTTCAAAGAAGCCAGTGAAAAATGCTTCTTCAAATGTGTGCATATACATGCTTGGTAAGAACATGAGCCGTGAGTATATAGCCATAAGTGTTAATCAGCTCGGGATAGTTGAGAGATAAAAAACAAGTGCTTCTGATCCCTGTGTAATGCCGATGAAGTTCAAAAAAGTATATTTGGCATGTTGAAAGACCTTTGATAACTGTAAGTAGCATGCTGAGAATCTTATTAGTCATTTTGACTGCCAGATCCGGTACAGTGGCATATCGAGCAATCCAAAATTCCATGGTTTTCACCATGTATTCTTCCGTTGGTAGATAATTATGCAGTGGACTTGGTAAGAGTGGAGAATTGAGCCATTGATTATTTATGCTACCTTGGCGCTGTCCTTCCCAAAAATGCGACTAGGAGCGTCTGCATGGTAGTGGACAAAAAGATGGGTTTATCTGAAGGGCATAAGGCAATGATTCCCATTGTACCCGCAGTGTAGGGTTTTTTTCTAGAATTTTTCTCCTCCATACAGGGTCAGCTCTTTCAAATTCCTCTTGAGTATAGTTGAATGTATTATTTCTGAACTGGAGGTTGTTGTCAGGCTCCTTATTTGTCATGGTCTTTATGTATTGCCGTGTTTGCTCTTTAAGGAGTCCATATGGTACATTAAATGGTTTTAATATCTGTTCTAAATTTGAGCTTCCTTCATGACCTTTATTATTTGATCTTCAAATTCTGCAGTAAGCTGGGACACCAGTAGTGCCCTCTCATTTCGGCTCAGTTTTGCAATATGCCGATGAGTACGTTCAGAGTGGATCTTTGTTTCCTCCCTTATTGACGAATGATGTAAGGGGGGAGAGAGAGGACGTACCTCAATCTCCTCAGTAGCCGTTGTGGATCTTGGAACTACTGGTGTCCCTTGTGTTGCCTTTTTTGCGAGCCGATCTTGTAGTTGCTTTATCATCTCCTCTTTTTGCTTAATCTCTTTGTTGGCCTTCAAAATCATTTCCTTATTTTTTTGGATTTCTTCTGCAACAATAGCGAGGTTATTTGTGTTTTCTTTACATTGCGCCATATATCTATTTTCGGCCTTTTGCCATTTTGTCCTTAGTGCTGCGGTATCATCCATGTACCTTTTCTCCCGTTCGGCAATGATGGCCTGCTCCTGCCTGAGCTGATCTTCATACCTTGCTAACTTTTCCTCCAATGTCTTTGTGTCCTTTTCTGGAACTTCCTGAACTTCTATAGGTTGATTACTTAGAAGAGTTGTAATAAGCTCCTTGTTTCTGTTCCTTAAGTTCTCTGCCTCATCCATGTATATTTAATTTGTGATTCCAATATCTTGCTTCTTGCATTCATTCGTGTCTTCTCGGCCTCGCTAGCATCATATTTCTTCTATAACTCCTATAGTTGTTCTTTCAATTTCTCATTTTGTGTCTCTAGGGTTTTACATTGCTGCTTGGCTTCTTGGACTTCATTCTCTTTATCTGTTACATTCTTTTGAACTTGAATCAATTGGGCAGAGAGATTCTTACCTATTTCATGAAGTTTATGATTTTCTTGCATCACTTCATCGTAGTCAGCATCAGCTTCAAGCATTAATTGTTATGCATCCATAGCATTCTTGATCATATGTTGAACCACTGGCTTGAGCTGAGCTACATCGACATTCAACCATGTTTTTGGAATGCTAGGAGCTTCTCCTGTTAGGACATCCTTTCCATGCTCCACATGTATAGTTTCATTATGTGGTTTTCTGATTTGAAGCTACACTTCCGGTTCTTTGCTTCCTTGTTCTAGATTGATAATCTTTGTGGCACTCCCCTGAAATGTAACATCCATAGGGGAGGGTTCTGCCACAACCCTTATTGGTGTGAAGGGTTCATATTCTTCCCCCGTAGTTTCTTTTGGTTCTTCCTTGGGATTCTTGAATGAACCCTCTCCTGTAAGCTGAGCCTCATGGATTTGAATGTTAGATGTGTCATTTATTTTGATGACATGTACCCCTTCTTGGGATACCTCTTTGCCTGCGGTGTCTTAATTGGGGTTGATGGAGGTGTCATTTACCTTCATGCCCTCTTCTTCTGCATTGTAGTTTACTTCATTTAATTCCTCCCATTGTCCATCATCTTTGGACTCACTCCGAATGTCTGTATTTAGTAAGGAGGTGTCTGGTTCCTCTTGTTCCTCTGAAGATGAGCTTGAATTTACTAACCCTAATTCTTTGTACCGATGCACCTTGGTGAGCCTCTTTCTTACTTCCACATCTTGGTGGGCTTGCTGGTAGTGGTGCCCTTGCACTGGTAGATTGACTTGACCTTCAGTGTCTTGATGTGTGTCTTCCAGGGCTCTTGTTAACTCCTCTTCGATAATTGGTCGGTGCTCTTCAATTCTTGCTTTCGGGAGCACATGTGCCTTTTTTGTGGCTGGGACTTTTGCTTTTGCTTGCATCACCTCTCTTAGTCATTTTGTACCTCTCATTTTAGGTTGGGAGCTAGTTTTTGCCTCCTCACTGATTTTTACTCCTTTTTTCTTTCTTGGGACTGTAGCTACCTTTGCATATTTAGCCATGGCTTTCGATTATGGCATTTTTTGGAGGTGCTCTCTCATGCCTAAGGCATGATATATCAATATTGTCAGAGCTACATTGCCGTTCAGGAACTTCTTGTGGTTCCACTGCTTCTTTGCCTCGAATAGCCTCTCTTGAATATACGGAGTCATATTGATTTGATTCCCAATTTGTTTAATAGCATGAGACAGCATGTGTACTATGATTTTTTGAGGAGCAGTGTATCTATGCATGTTAGGAAAACAAAAGTGTTGATGAATGAGTCTTACTTCTTCTTCAATATCAGTGCAATTAATGTCAGCAAATGTCCTAGTCTTTGCCCCTCGACTTTCTTCTTTTAATACCATTGCCATCCTTCTCCCATCCAAAAGCTTCTTTGATCAAATCATGTGTAAATTGGATTATGACCCATTCACCTACTACATCCATGACTCTTGCCTCTAGCACCAATGGATCGTGTAGCGTTGGCTGTAACGTATTCATAACCTACCTGCACCTTTGAAAGTCAGGTCTGTAGATTGGCAATTCAAAGTATTTGTGAATGCCTGCTTTCTTCATGATATCAGTGGTTGATGGGAGCTCATGTATTGCCTTAAAATCTTGGGACATCTGATCCGTGTCCATGATCTTGATGGTCACTAGGAATAGATAATCCCTAGCTGGTTGATCCTCTCTAAACCAGTGTCCTTTTGCTTTAGTCACGCTTTGTAGAGGGAATTCCATCACTTCCTCTTGAATGGTTGCTTTAGAATCTTCGGAGGCCATCTGCACTTGTAATGAACATAGCATTAGCTGATATAGAAGTTATGGCATTAGTGATGTGTGTTGTAGTAGCTTTCATTCTTTACATCGCTCCGTCCCCTTTGTGTATGAGTTAGATCCCTTACCGCATATATTTTTTCATTTTATCTTGAAATAAACAAGAATTAGCATAGCCAAAGCATTTATTTATTTACAGAGTAGGTTCATTCCTAAGAAGTAGAAGCTATGACCTATTCCCCATTGGAACTAATTCTATGAAGTACATCATGTGCCGAATGCCTGTCCTTGTAAGGTGGCCCTATCATGCATACTTTAGGTGCATTGGAAGCTTCATGTGTGCAACAGAAATCTTCTTGGTTCTGGTGTTCCCTTTCTTGTTGTTGCTTGGGTTTCCAGATCCATTTCATAGTAGAGGTATTAAACCTTGTTTTTTGCTCATTGCGCAGTGCTGCATGTGTATCTCTTCTCTTTTTGGTTATCGGAGGTGTGGGGTTTCTTCTCTTGAGGTATCTGTGATGAAGCTCGCTAGTCCTTATGGTACTGTTGTGTTGATAAAATGTTTCCTCATGCTTGTCTATCTCTTTATAATGGCCGCTTTTCTGAAGTTCTTGGGAATCCACATTTGTTGTCTTGTTTTCTGAGCTTCAATCAAAGGCCTAGGAAGCCATACTTGCAAGAGTCGTTTTGGTTCGGATTTCGGTGAAGAAGAATTCTTGCCCACCTTGTCCTCCTTATGTGCTGGTGTTGCGATCTCTGATTCCTTCACTCGATCCTTGCACACCCATTTGAAATTAATGGCTCCTAAATGCGAGTATTTGATAGCGGTTTTCCAAGTTGGTGATCGTTCTTTCGCATGAGAAACTTTAATAGTATTGATCTCCTTGGTTTCCTTTTGTCCATCAATCAAGTAAGATGAATCTACTTTCTCCCTGGATACACTAGGGTTTGAAATTTCTTCTCCCTACGGTCCTGCTTCTAAATGATTTGTGCTGGAATCATTTTCTACGTGCTCTTCCATGATTTGTTCTGCACTTTCGATGACTTCCGGTCTCTGTGAGGGTTTCTCCCCTGATAGACTAAAGATGGGTAAGTATTCTCTAATATGGGTAAGTATTCTCCTTCATGCACACATAGTCATAATTGATTGTCTTTGCCTCTCTTAAACAAGTGTCTTCCCATGAGTACATAATCCTTGCTCATTTCCTCTAAGGATCGCTTCCTTGCCAAGCTAGTGAGTGAGTATAGGAATTAGTTTCTCTGCCCACTTTGGACACACTTCCAGATTAAATAGGTAAGTGTCTGGCAGATCGTCGGGTACTCCACTTGGTGGTTCTCCATGTGTTAATCTAGAGAGGTGATCTGCTCTTATATGGGTATTTCCCTTTTTCACTATTACTTCAAAGTCGAACTCCATCAATAGCAGAAACCATCTTACCAATCTTCCCATGTTACAAGGCTTATTGACTAGGTACAATAAGGCTTGGTGGTCTATGAAGAACTTGAACTTGTTGGCTAAGAGGTAATGTCTAAATTTTTTCACTGCATAGACCATTCCTAATCCCTCTCGCTCTATAGTTGTATAGTTCCTCTCAGCTTGATTTAGTTGTCTACTCGCATAGGCAATTGGGTGATCTAACTTTCCTTCGTATGCTGACTGGGATAAGATACGTCCTATTGCGTAATTAGAAGCGTCCACATGAATATGAAAAGGCTTGTTCCAATTCGGTGTTTTCAGAATTGGGGCCATGCTAAGTTGCCTTTTTAACTCGTTAAATGCCTTTTCGCATTCATATGTCCAAGTGAATTGAGTCAAAAGTTCATACAACCGTTTGGCAATTATGGCGTACATGTGGATAAATCGATGGTAGTATCCACAATGTCCCATAAATGCTTGCACCTCTTTTGCATTCTTCAGTCTAGGAAGCTCCAAGATGACCTTAATCTTGTCTTCATCTGTAGATATTCTGTTCCTAGAGACTATGTGTCCTAAGATCTTCCCTTGTCTTACCATGAAGACACACTTCTCAGGGTTCAGGCAGACTCTATATTGTCGGCACTTATTAAATATCTTCCGCAATTCAGGAATGTGGTCTTGCCTTTGGTTTGAATATGTACATAGGTCATCCACATACACTTCCATACTCTTCTTCAGGAATTCTTTGAAAACATGACACATCAATCGTTGGAAAGTAGCAGGCGCGTTAGTGAGTCCAAAAGGCATCACTCTGAAAAGCATAGACTCCCCATTCAGTCGCGAATGCGGTCTTATGTTAATCCTCAGTAGCAATGGCTACTTGGTTGTATCCTGAGAATCCATCTAAGAAGCTATAGGCTTCCTTTCTTGCCACTCTTTCCAATAGATGGTCAGTGATAAGCGATGGGTAGCTATCATGTATAGTAGTTGCATTCACGTTTTTTAGGTTAATGCATACTCTGAGTTTTCCATTCTTCTTAGGCACAACCACTAGTGGTGATACCCATTTAGTGTTTTCTATTTCATAAATGAATCCAGCCGCTAATAGCTTGTCTATTTCTTCTTTTATTTTAGTAGCATAGACCTCATTGTACGTGTAAGGGTGTTGTCTAGATGGTTTTGCCTCCACCGTCATTGGTATTCTATGAGAGCAAATAGAGGGTTCCACACCCTTTAGATCCTTATATGTCCATGCAAATACATCTTGATATTCTCGGATCAATTGTATTAATTCTTCTTCCTCCTCAGTTGACACATCTTTTCCTATGTATGTACATCTTTCTTCTCCATCTTCCACTGTTACTATGATCTTTTTCGTTTGTTCTTTGTTGTCGTACGCTTCTCCTTCTCTAGCCTCTCTCTTAGGCATTTGAATGGCTATCTTTCTCTCTTCTACTTGGTACCGTTTAAAATGCTCTGGAACCTCAAAAAGGTCAGGATTTGGTTCGATCTTACTCACTCTTTCCTCTTGCTTTGGTACTGTGGGGGTTGCTTCTATCTCTAAGACCTTGGTCATTTCTTTCTTATCTTTGGTTCGAATGGTTTCTAGGTAGCTTTCTTCTGAATCAAATTCTGGTTCCATTTCTATACTCTCATATTCCTCTTTCCATTCCTTTTCCAATATTTCCCTTGCTTCTACTTCTTGAAGGACCACCATGTACAAACTTACATCATAGCCTTCTTTGTCTACACATTCATTCATCATCAGAACTTCCTCATTCACACATACATCCAAGGTTGCTAAGATTTCCATCCATCCATGCGGTTCAAATGTTTCATCCGGAAAGATTTGAGGCATATACATTGGGTCCTCTACCGATCGGTAGTTAGGATGTCCTATTGGCCACAACTGCCTTTTATTATCCTCTTTCTTGGCTTCTTTACACATCCATAATTGGGCATCCTCATGCATCCATGATTGATTGCTCGATCCAGCACTATGAAAAGATAGATCATCTTCTTCCTTGTGTACAAGGTTCCATTGTAGTGGGGGTACATCTCAATATGCAAATGTATGCAAGTTTATTTTGGTGGTGTTTCCTTGATGTTGAAGGTATAAAGAGTCTCGTCCCCAATCTTGCACTACCCTAAGTTGTCTCATAAAGGGTCGTCCTAATATCATCTCGTAATTATTTGCTTTTCCGAATTGATAGATGGCTAAAGTATGTTCAAATTCAACTCCACAAGTGGTCAATTTGATCTTTTCTAATATTCCTAATGGTTTCTCAACGTGGCCATCTGCTAATTGAAGCTTCATGCGAGTGGGTCGTAAGGTAGGCTTTCCCCATTTCTCCCAAATCTCCTTCGTGGCAATTCCTACTCCTGCTCGTGTGTCTAGTATAGCTTTGGTCATATAGCCATTGTAAGTGATGGGTAAACATGTGTTACCTTCGTCTCCTTCGCTAAATTCTCCAACTTTATCCACTGGGATTTGTACCTTAGATGGGTTTTCTTTTCCCTTCTTTTCGTCCTTCTCCTGCCCTAGTTCCAATTCACCTGCTAATTGTTTCCATATTTGCGGTTTAACCCGGAGTAGTTCTTCCACAGTCAGTTGGCATTCTACTTTTGACTTTTTAAGTTCTGTTAGATTGTGTGAATTCTTATCTTAGTTTCTCTTTCCTTTTCCTCATACTGCGGGTGCTTGGAATATCATGGATTCCTTTTTGTACTCTCCCATGTAATTTGGTAGGGTCAAAATGCTCTCAGCTTCTTCTCTATTTCGGTCTAGTCTCGATACTTCTTCCATGTTGGGACTTGGCTGATAAACTTCCACATGTAATTCCTCAAAGGGAGGTTTAGTCACTCCATTCCTCTTCCATTGTTCTTCTCGGATCCTATTCCATAATTCTTTTGGCCAGTCAGCCTCTAAATCAGGTATTGTTGACATAGGTTCGTCCTCGATTTTCACTAGCTCACATTTGTCATCCTTTTCTTTAGGTTCGTTGTCCTTGGCTTTAACACAATCCTTGTATTGATCCTCCGCTATCCTTGTCTCGGGGAGGGTTGGGATGGTCTTTTCTAGGGTTGCTTGTGCTACCTCTATGAGTTTTCTGCATATAGCAAGTCTCTCTTTTTCTAACTCTCCTTGTGGGTAAAGCTTTTTGTGTTGCTCCACATTCGGTCGAGTCTTAATTCTACCTTGGTACGCTTTCAAACACATGTCCAAATCATCCAGTTTTGGGTCAGCTAGAATTGATTCTAGTTTCTCTGATTCTCGGATGGGCGATGGAATGGGAACTTCTTCTCGAATCTCTGGTTCTTTATGCTTCTTAGTGCTTTTTGTGTGTTTCTTATTTTCTTCACTTTTGTTTTTCATCCATTTTTCTTTGAGCTTCTCTCTTCTTTCCTTCCATTTTTGTGCTTTCATGTTTTGGGTATTCTCACGTGAGTCCTCTGAATCTTCCACTATTTGAATTTTGGGGTTTGAGGTTCTATTGTTTGCTTGATCCAGATCCGGTTGTTTTCCTTCTCAATCCTTCGTTTGTGCTCGTCTAATGGCCTTTAATGGTACGTTGTATTCCTTATCACTTGTCGGTGCTTCTATCACCTCGATTACATTAATAGGGGCAGTGTCTTGAGCCTTGTTGGGATTCTTAGTACAATCTCTAAAGAGATGTTCTTTCCCACAATCACTACAATATCCTTCCCAAGTCCTAGGAGGTGGTGGGTTGTAAGGCCGAGTGCATTCTTTGATAAAATGGTCTCCTCCGCATCTATAACAAGGTCCTCTTGGCATAGGTGGTCTGAGGGGTGGTCTTACAGGTGGCTGTGCTTTAGGTGCGGTGTGGATCATAAGTTTGTTCATACTCAGACATGTTAGCATCATAGGGATAGTACTCTCCCTGAGATGGCTCGTAACATGGGTTTGTCGACTCCACGCTGGTCATAGGTGATGCTGGTACAATGGCTCTTTCTAGGTTTTCCTCGAGTTGAGCGTACTTAATCGGTACCACATGTTGGGGTTGTGACAGTTGTGGTCCTAACACTGGTTGGGGTTGTGGATATTGTGCTTGCTCGTAGGGCCTCGGTGCTCCTGGTGGTGTTGGGTAGGGATTGTACCTTGGCATATCTCTACCTGGCTCTCTAGGTGGATATCCATATGGCCGATACTGAGGTGGTTGTAGAGGCTATGTCTGCCTATTGAACGGGCAATTTTCTGTGCTGTGATTGGTGTATTTTTGTTCTATGTGACAATACAGGGCCGTTCCTTGATGGGGCTGTCTATTGTAAGGATATGTCTGTAGTACACCTGTTCCTCCTCGTACACACATGTGCATGGGGTGATCTCCTCCACATAGAATACACCTTCGCAACATGGGTACTCTTAAGAGTTGATGTTGATAGTTTCTCTGTCCTTGGACTCCTAATTTCTTTGCCACCATCTCCGCTAATTCCTCCACATTACTGGAGTTGGATGTAACCGTACTCCAAGAGTCTTCTGATTTAGTGGGGGTGGGCGTACTCTTGAGATCCTCTGCTAGATTTTCTTCTAGGTCGATACACTCTTGAAGACATTCACTCAGGGTTTGTAACCTCTTCACATAGACTAGCATTCTTAGAGTCCCATTCATTAGTCCATCCAAAAACAATGATATCATTTTTTGTTGCGTAGGTCTTTCTGCTACCGAAAATCTATCCACATACTGGTTGAATCTTCAGGTAGCTGTTTTCACGGTTTCATTAGGCTTCTCTTTAAAACTATGGATTAAAGACGGAGAATTGTGTTTAATCCCTCTCTTAGTGAATTCCCCTATGAATTCTTGAAAGAATTGCTCCATGTTTCCAAATTGATTGGGATCTAGAGGTTGGAACCACGTCAAAGCCGTTCCTGTGAGGATAAGCCCAAAGGACTCGTACTGCACAAAGAAGTCGTCTACTTGTTCAGCTCTTAAAACTTGTTTAAATTCAGCAATGTGGCCATAAGGTTCTCCCAAACCATCATAATGATTTCTCATGCATTTCGCCACCTGAATAGGTCTCAATCTTCTCATTGGTTCTGGATGTTTGGGCATCATAGGAAAGGCGGGGATTGTTGGTCTATTTGGGGGTATTCCGGGCTTCACTGCTATTGGTGGTTGTGGCCTTACTAGGGGTCGGTATTGATTTCCTACTCCAGAGTGGGTCTAATTGTGTGTTTGCACTTCGAGTGTTGCGAATTGTACATGAGCATGGTTCGGAACACTCCGTTGGCTTGTTTGCCCTGACTTGTATGTTCTGCCTCTTGTTGTGTTCCGAAGGGGTTCTGAGAGGTGGTTGCTTGTTCTCTTTGAGGGAATACAGGCAACCCCATGTACTTTCGTCGAGATCTGTCTATGGCGTCTACCAACCAATACCTTCTTTGGTTCTTGTCTAGGTATGTTACTCTAGACTCGTCTTCCAGATCCTTTAGCTCATAAAACATCATTGTACTTTCTTCTCTTCTTTGAGTCGGTGAGTCAGTTTGAAGTAACAAGTCTGATCCATGGATCAAATAGACTTCCAATAAGTAGTCATCTTGAGGTATCAAGTCCCCTTTCAAGACTAGCGTTACTATTGACTTGCCTCTACGGGTAGTCACTAACTCCTCAGGGTTTGGTCTCCTTGAGTTTTCTTGTCCCACTAACTCTCCCCTCTCATTGATCAAATCAGGATATTCAGTCACTATGTAGATGTGACCCAACTTGTCCATGTATGCTCCACCTTCATACTTGAAAGCAGGGGGCACAATTGTTGCATCTAGGGAAGTCACCATCCTAGCCACAGATCTGTTTAAACCGTCCAAGTAGATGGGGATCTCCTGGGCATTAGTGGAAACGTACTGCAAGGAACTGCGGTATTCTTACAGAGGTCATGAAGTTTCTCCCAGGAGCAGGACCCTGCATGTCTTCTGAGGCCATGGGTATCTCCTCCTCTGAGTCACTAGAGGTATCTGAATAGATAGATCGGTGACTGACCTGAGCGGTACTTCCAACGAATGATATGAAACTTCTCTGGCTACTTAGAACCCTTCCTGATCTCAAGTTCATTCACCCTCCTGGGGCTCTCTAGACCTCTAAAACTCTCCCTAAATGGTTCCCCAAATGCCTCAAATTTACCCTTGAAAATGCTCCAAATGTTTTGGGCGATACCACCTTTAGCGTTACTGCACTAGGCGATACTGCTCATCAGACGATACGATACCACTGTTATGCACGATACGATACTAGAAACTACACGACACGATACCACGTAGGATCACGATACGATACGTGGGGAGTCCACGATACGATACCCGAAAACTGGACAATACGATACTTAAGCAACAGACGATACGATGCCTATGCACTGGGCGATACGATACTGGGAATTCTAGCGATACGATACCAGGGCAAGTCACGATACGATACCGCAACTTTGCTCGATACGATACAAAGAATTGCATGATACGATACTGATTTTGATGGGGATACGATACCAAAATTAGCCGCGATACGATACCTAGAAACTCTGGCGATACGATACCTCAAATCTAGATGATACAATACCAGACTATGTCACAATACGATACCACTTCGTGTGCGATACGATACTAAAATTGGGATGATTCGATACCAAAGCGGACCGCGATACGATACCAAAGTGGACCGCGATACGATACCACTTGGTAAAGTGCGATTGCGATACCAACCAGGCAATACGATACCAAAAGTGGTATCACGATACCAAGGCTGGTAATCGACGATACGATACTTCGGCGAGTATCGCGATACAAGGGAATTTTCGGTATCACGATACCAAAAACTCAACCGACCGTGATACTCAAGCCAAATCACACCCAAATTCAAAAATTTTTTCAAACCCTTGCTCTTCTCTCACCCCTCTTCACTCCTAGCCTACTGTCTCACTCAAAGGACTTCTAGAAATGCTCTGTCCCACCCCGCGATACCAAATGTGCTTTCAATCACATGTTAGTGCACTTCTATTGTGTTTTTGCTATTGAAATCTTAGGGTAGCTTACCTCTGTGATGTCTTGCTTGTGTCTTGAGTTCACTAGCTAGCTTTGAAGGCCTAGAGCGCACGATACTATGTGGATGATACCCATCGCTGCCTGGAGACGATACCACTTTTTGAGCAAATGAGAGATGAGCTAAAATTTTTTGGTTTTTATACTTTTTGAGAACTAAGGCTTATCCTACACTATCTTGACAATTTTTTGGGATTTTCTTGGTACATTTGCACTTAGTTCTCCTCCAAATCTCTTCCTAACCTAACCCTAACTCTTTCTCTCTCCCTCTCTCCTAACCCTAAACCTAAAAACTCATTACACACACCTCTAGGATGTGAAGTAACAAGTGCTAAAGTGTTTGACTACTTGCCACTGAAAGAATTCACTTCCACAAGTACGATTTCATCACTCTCGAGCTATAACCATTACGAAGGCACCTTGGTTGAGTTTGTTCCCTGGCAAGGGCGCCAAAAACGTGTGTACCTAAGTCAAGAAGTCTTAGGGACTTGTGCCAAAGAGACTAAATCTCATTTGCCACACAAGTGCATATAGTGGGGAATTGACACACGCTTATTTGTCAATCCAATGAACTGACCTAACCAAGCATATGAGGACGTGTGCACACGTGATGGTAAGAGAAGTGGTTCAGCTTGCATGCGTAAGAAAAGACTCTTTTATCTCTCAAACTCACTTTAACTACTGAAAATGTCTGTCGCGATACCGCGTACAACAGTTTTCACTAAATCAAGGATTTCTCCTAGCTCTGAACTCCAAATATGGCCAATAGCGGGTTCGTTTCGAAGCTCTCGACGAGACGCATGTATTGCTAGTGCTCAATTCTGACAATCGTGCTTCAAGTTATGATCAAAACAGTGAATGGTGGGAAACACACACACACTCACTTAACAACTCCTACTTGCTCGCACACATAGTAGAATAGCTCAAAAACTGTAGGGAGGGGTAGACAATAGTCGTGATTTTGCCGTCAGAACGTGTTTAAACTCTATTCCGGTTCTTGGGAGTGGAAGGAGTCTGAATAATCAGAGGCCCTATACTTGATTTCCCCAAATCAACTCACTCACATGACCTTTCGTTCAAAACAACTCTACTAATCCACTTTCTAATAGACTCTGGCTCGTTCCTTTACAGAATTACTATTCGTATTCCAATCAATACATCTCAGTACACAATGTAAGGATAAACATTACCGTAACACAGACTTACAGTAAACAACTTTCAGAACAATGATTCAATACTTCCCTTAATGTAACATTACCGTAACCCAATCTTTACCGTATAGGTACAGATAATCAAACAAAACAGAAGGACACAACAGTACGCAGAATTCTCAAACACACACTACGGGAACTCCACATAACATCTCGCACAGACAAACAGTCTGGCGACTCTTCTGGTCGTCATCGGAAGTGTCTTTTCATTGCTTTATAAAAAGTTACATGTCTTTACAGCGACTTCTCAGTTCGTGCGGAATATGAAAAGGAAAAAGGATTGACAATTGCCAATCCGGCGGCATACACTGGCACGCACGGTGGACTCGAACACGCAGGTATACAAAATATTACGGTTCATCTATTATCCCTTCTAGATACATTGCTCTAGCTAATTTAAACGTTCGGGCAATTTTCTTTTTCAATGAATCTAACATCTGTTTGAGGACTTCGGGTTCTACTAGTTGAGCATCAGTTCTTACTGAACTGGTTGCAATAACCTGGCTCATCAAAATTTTTGCTTGTGTCTGCAGAAAAGCTTCCTACAGATAAAAGTCGTTTGACAGAGTTGCATCTCGGTTGACTTTCATGTCTACAATCTGTTTATCAACTCGAGAGAGTCTTTCTGCTTGAGCGCCCAGTTGATTCTCTCTTCTTTCCAACTCTTGATTCTGAAATTGTATAGTTCGGTAGTAAGCATCGCACTCTCTTCGAATTGCTGGGATCTCTTTCTGGAGCTAAGCGACCAACATCATCTACATTTTAAGAGCAGAATTAGATTCAGTCAAGGTGGCATTTGCGAACTCTAGCTGTGTATTGGTTTGTTTTAGTAAAATGGACATTTCCTGTCCTTTCTGCACTGCTTCAGCCAATTGATCTCTAGTTTCCTTTAACAAATCTCCTAGGGCTATGCAGGCATCTTCTTTATCTTTAACTATCTGTCGTAATTGAAGAATTTCGGCATCAGCAGTACATAATAAATCTTCTTTTATTCTAACTTCGGCCAAGGCAGCATCTCTTTGATTGATTACAGTCTCCTGTTGAGCAAGCTGTGCTTGAAGCTAGCTAATCTGGAAGTGCAGATTATGATTCTCTGCTTTGACTGAATCTATTTCTTCCTGCAATGGAGTGATATCTACTTCAAGGCTATCTACCTTATGCTGCAATTCCTGACAAACATTTTCTGTCACCATTCTTAATTGCACCGGAAGCTGTTGGGAAAACTGAATAATCATGCTTCCCATAGATTCTAATTCTATGAACATAGGAATTGGAGGAAGTAAAGGAGGAAGTGGCTGTGATGAAGAGGTTAAAAGATAAGTGGAATCCGGTGGAGAGTAATTGAGTGATGAGGATGAAGCGGTAGGTTCCTCAGGAGCAAGGGGTGGAACAGGAACAATGGGGGGAGGAATGGGTTGCAGGGTATTAGCTGCTTCGGTAAGTTGCTGCGTAGTCACTTTGGGTTGAGTAATTGCAACTTCTACTGCCGTAATCAATTCCTGTAAAAATTCTGCAACAATAAGTTGCGTATCTTCTTGTACCTCTTGTTTGGACTGCTGCTGAGATTCTCCGTTAGAAGATTTGTCGTCAGAATTGGTCACACTTTGCTCTTGTTGGTTGTTTGGAGATGACTGGGCTGATGAATCATGGTGCATTGATGTAGCTGTGTCGTGGAAAGTTTCTTCTTCATGTCCTTCTTCTTCATGATTGTTGTCTGCTTTATCACCTGCGACAGACCCTTGCACCTGACTGTCAGACGAACTAATCCTGATGCGTTTTCGGCATAGGAGCTGGAAGATTTCTTTGTCATCTTCTTTGTCGTCTTCCAGTATCTGAGCAGACTCTTCATGATATAAAACTGGACCTCTGGGTGGTGGTTGTGCTACTAAGATGGTCGGAAACAGGAAAGTGATTATGTGCGAGAGACGTGATCGCGGCAAATCTCCTTTGTTAACCTGTTTAATAACCGAAACGCATTCACGGTGAATGCGCCGGAAAAAATAGGAAGCGAAATTGATAGGCTCGCGAGCAACCATATCAATTACCGAGTAGAATGGGTGAGATATCCCATAGGTTCATTTTTGTAAGTCAGGATGGCTACTAAAAACTGTAATGCTGTTCTTTCAGGTTCAGGGCAACAGAGGATGGCATACTCATTTGAAGAGTGCCTAGGAAACAACTAATTCATCGTAGCGATTGGAAGATTGGGTCCATTCTCTTGTCCTTGCGGAGAGAGTCAGAAAGCATCAACAAAGGACTGTAGAGTGACTACAGTACGAGATGGTAAAGAGGTAATTGGCCAACTCTGCTCCATAGCAGGTGTGGCAGCGATGGCGGCAATGATTTGGGCATAAAATGGGTGACATTCCACTGAATGCCAAGGCAGTTCAGTGAAATTAGACAACCCACGAAATTAGACAACTCACGTCTGGAGGAATTCCATCACAGAAGGTAGCAAAGCTTACTAGAGCTTCCATGATCGCACTCGAAAAGCACGAATACACAGGGCTTAAAGAAATTACAAATCACACAAAACACACAGACACAATAGTTACTAACGGCGGAAAGCAAAAGATTAAGTAGATACTTGGTAACAAGAGGCGATCAAAAATGCTAATCATCACGTGATGTTGAGATGATAACCTTCATAACTACGGTGTGCATGCATGAGCAGAACGATAATGCAGGGTGGTTGTTGATCATAATTAGGTATCAAAACGAGGATATTTACAGACTTGTTTTATTAATCACACAAAACTAAAAAGGAAAAGAAAAGAGAAAAAAAGAAAAAAATATGCGGGCAATCGCAGAACACTTCAGTGCGAATCAGGCGCTTGATGATACGGCCACAACTTTGAACCATTTATCACTTTTGGAAGAGGAATTCCGATCAAAGTAGTCAACCAAAAAGTAGTTGGGCCCACTTGTTCAGTGATCCGGTAAGGAACAAACCATCGTAACTTGAATTTTCTAGCAGAACGATTTGATTTTGCATTATAAAACAGCACGAGTTGTCCTACCATAAAAACTGGAGTTTTAAGATACCGATCATGTGTACGAGCTTGCCGCAACTGCACTTCTTGAAGAGTCAGAAAACTTTCCCAACGATGCTCATCTAATTCTCTGAGTGTGTCCAACCGAAATGGTAAAGAATCTTCGGGTATCAACTTCTGAGAGATGGCCACACGTAAGCTTCGTACTACCAGTTCCATTGGTGCAATTGCCTCCATTCCATATGCAAGTTTGAAAGGAGTCAGTCCGGTGGCAACTTTGTAAGTAGTCCGGTATGCCCATAATACTGCAGGTAGTAACTGATCCCATCTTTCTTGTGATTCCACAATCAATTTTCGAAGCATAGTCAACAATGTTTTGTTTGTACTTTCAGCTAGGCCATTAGCACGAGGATAATACGGTGAACTGAATTTATGCAGAATCTGAAAAGTGTGTGTGATCACTCGCATTAAATTGTTGATAAAGTGGGTCCCTTGATCTATGACAAGTTCCAAAGGTAATCCATAACGTGGGAATACATCCTTCATTAGACATTTTGCCACTGAAACAGCTGTGGCAGACTGTAAAGCCCAAGCTTCTACCCATCTGGTAGCATAATCTGTGCATGTCAGAATATATCTGTTGTTGCTAAGGATTGCTGGAGGTGTGATTGGTCCAATAAAGTCAAGACCCCATTTCTGAAAAGGTTCTAAAGGTAAGACAGGCTACAGAGGAAAGAAATGGCGTTGTAAAGGCTATCCAGATCACTGACAATTATCACATTGCTGCACGTAGTAGGCCACCAGAGCCCACTTTGCAGAATCTTTCGGTGCGTTAAATCTGCTGCAAAATGTCCACCGGAGGGTATGGAATGTGCCAGAGCAATCACTGAGTTTACTTCATGTGGAGGAATACAACGAAGTAAAACCCCAGTGTGATCCATATAATACAATTCTCCGACAACCAATCGGAATCTGCGACTGTAAACTGCAAATTTCCGGCGCATTGCAGGAGAAGTTTGAGAAGGAAGACATCCATCAGTAAGAAAGGTTAATAACTAATCATAGTAAGTAGGTGTCACAGGAGGTTGTGCAGATTCATCATTAGTCATTTCAGTAACATAAATAGCTGGTGTGGTGTCATCAACATTGACCGGAGCTTCACCGGAATCTAACCGAGAGAGAAAATCTGCTAATGCATGTGCAGTGCCGGGTCAATGAATTACGTCATAATCAAATTCTTGTAACAATAAAACCCAACGTGCCAAGCGGCCACCTAAATGCTGCTTGCGAACCAGATATACCAGCGCAGCATGATCTACATGAAAGACAAATTTTCGGCCTAGTAAATAATGCCGGAATTTCTTTACAGAATACACTAAACCAAGACATTCTCTTTCAGTGACTGAATAATTCTTTTCAGCAGGACCAAGCCTTCGACTTGCATAATAGACAGGCCTTAACCACTTATCAGTTTGTTGCATTAAAACACTTCCAATGGCTATATCTGATGTGTCTACAAAAACATGAAATGGGAGTTCCCAATCAGGAGGTTGTAGAATTGGAACCTACGTTAATAATCCTTTTAGACAATCAAATGCAATTTGACATTCTGGGGTCCAATCAAATTGTCAAGGAGTACTAGTTATTAGACGATTTAGGGGTATTGCCAAATGGGCAAGCCACCGTAAATGTCGACCATGCCACCTGACTTGACCCATGAATTGCATGACTTCTTTCGGTGTAGTAGGTACAGGTGCTTCTAACACAGCTGCAATTTTGTTTGGATCAACTTGTATGCCCTGTGCAGATACAATGTGGCCAAGGAGTTTACCACAAGAAACTGCAAAGATAGATTTGGTGGGGTTCAAACAGAGTCGGTATTCTCGGCATTTTTCAAAGCAACACCGTAAATGATACAGGTGTGCAACCATCTTACCGAATAAAGAGAAATCATCTAGATATACTTGCATAAAAGAAGTAAGATAGGGTGAGAAGATTTCTTGCATACATTGCTGAAAGGTACTAGGAGCAATTCTTAATCCAAACCACATGACTGTGCAAGCAAAAAACACCCCAATTCGTAATAAACGTTGTTTTCGGTATATCTTGCTCAGCCATTCAAACCTGGTTATAACGACTGTAACCATCAAGAAATGAATACATTTCATGCCCAGCCACTCTATCCAGCATTGTATCAAGAAATGGAAGAGGATATGGATCAGGTACGGTGGCTGCATTCAATTTCCGGTAATCGACACATATTCGGAGCTGCTTGTTTTTCTTTGGTACAATCACGATCGGGGAGATCCATTCAGCATGCTCAATAGGTACAATGAATCCTACCTTTAATAGGCGATCAAGTTCTGCTTTGACCTCTGCTGAATAGTTAGGGTTCATACGGTAGCTGGGTTGTTTAATCGGCTTGGCTTCTGGTTTGAGCACGACCCTATGTTGATAAATGCGAGGGTCCAGACCTTTCATATCATGATAATCCCATGCAAAAACATCAGAGAATTCACAAATAAATTGGATCAAATCGGCTTGAAATACTTCAGACAATCCTTCCTTTATCTTGACAGGGTGCGGGTTTACTTCATCTCCCAAATTATAGGTGATTAACTGACCTTCGGGAACATAGAATTGACAAGGTTTGCCTAGATTTTCAACTGACTGTAAAAGATGTTGTAGAGCGGCTTCTTCCATAACAACAGTATTTTCGGTCTTTACTTCTTCGGTCACAGGCACCACCGTACAGGCTGTCAGACTCCAGTTATCTACAATAGATTGCAGATCTACAGTACCTAAGGAAATCAGATCTTCATTGTTCTTTAGAAACGCTTCTTCTTCATCGTCAGATAAACTATCCAACATGTGGACAGACTCTGCTACATATGGTCTGGCATGTAATTCACAAGGCTGAATAACATCTAATTTGACAACATATTTACGGTGATTGTCTTTAAAAGTAAGTTCTTGTGCTGACCAATCCTGTATAACCTTAGCTTGTTTTAACTAGGGTTGTCCGAAAAGAAGATTATAATCAAGACTAGACTCCGGTAGTTCTAAGACTACAAAAGTCATCTTAAACGTTGTACCCTGCAAGGTTATTGGGACATTCCGTACCAGTCCTACTAGATGAACTCGAGATTGATCTGCCATTCTAACGAAAAATTGAATAGCCTCGATTTTCGTCCATCCTAACTTTTTACAAAGTGCTGCTGTGGCAATGTTTACACCAGACCCACCATCAATTAGTACTTGAGTAATTTTGTGATTTGTGTACCATACCGTAATCAAGGGGACCGAATGATCCACCGTAGAATCAATTTCCGGTTGTACCGTTGCTGTCGCTGGAATGCAGGAAGATCTAGGACTGAGCTGTTGTTGGATTTGCTGCCGAAATCCCGGTACTAGTGCAAGTAACTGTCCAAGAGGGAGAGTAATGGACTCCTTAGATAAAATTTCCCATGCCTGATCTCCTTGAATTGTACTTTTCACCGATTCTGAAGATGATGTGCCTGTTACAGAGGTAGAATCTTCTTCCTGCGATCCTTCCTTTGGTAGCGGAACTTGAGTTACCGGAATGGGATTTGGAAACACTGTAGGCTCTTTGGTGGTCCATTGACTAGCTTTGTCATATATTCTTTGTTGTTCATGGATGCCAGGTTCAAACACTTCTGCTGCTGGTTGTAACTGCTTACCAGATCTTGTTTGAATCACTGCGGCCTGAGTTTCTACTGGTGAAATATATACCATATTGGTCATAGGGTTCTGATGCTCTTTCTTCCTTTGATCATATTCAGCTGCATCTTTATAGAATCTGCGTATGTGGCCTAACTCACCGCAAAAATGACAGCGAGGGGGTGGCAAAGAATTACCTTCCTGTGATGTTCCTGTTTGCCAATGATTTGTATTGTAATTTATATTCCGTTGTCCTCGATAATTTTTGTATCCTTGTTGCTGAGTATTTCTCATCTGAGGTGGGATATAATGAGTGGCCGGCTGCCCAGGTTCTTGTATAATAGCATTTACGGTTGCTGGTCCCTGCACTTTGGCGTTATAAGCACAGTTTTCGGTAGAATGTCCGGTTGTATTGCAGATAGCGCAATACATCTGATTATGGGCACATGTGACACTGGTATGTCCTGGATTCTTGCACTTAGTGCAGTACATTTGTCTAGCCGGATCCTCTGCAACACTTTTACTGGCTTTTAACCACTCCAAGTCTTTGATAAAACCTCCAACCTTATGCTCGAGCTGCAAAGCCATTGCAATAACCGCATCTAACGTCATAGCTCCCACACAACGGATGATCATAATTTGTTTGAGCTGTGGAGTCAAACCATTAATAAACCACCGAGTGATGACATCATCCGGTAAATTAGCATGTGCTGGCGGTAGTTGTCTCAAATGAGTTCTAAATAGGGTGGCATATTCCTGCACTGTTTGATTCAGCTTCTGTCTATTGTTCTACAGGTAATCAAAAATTTCGGTAGGGTTCTTCTTTAGCCGGAATCTCTGTAAAAACGCATCCCTTACTACTTCATAGGTGCCGAAATGGTTGATATCATACTTTGTAAGCCACCTGGCGGCTTCATTAACTAGTGTTGACTGGAATACTATGGCCTTGTATGCCGGATCAGGTGGATGGTTTAGTACTACATAACTAATTTCAAAGGTACGTACATGAGCATCAGGATCATCACCTGGAAATCCACCGAATTTTGTGTAGGTGACTCCTGTTGGAACCGGGCGAGGTGGAAGTAGCTGTTGCTGTTGCTGTTGTTGTTGTTGTTGTTGCTGTTGTTGTTGTTGTTGTTGCCCACTCATGTTGGTATTGTTACTATTCCCTAAGTTCTGAGGATGTGCTTCCGGTTCTTCAGAGTCTGTATGATTAGACTACTCTCCTTCCGGTTCGAAAATAGCGCTCAACCTCTTACGAATTTCTAATTTGAATAGCTTATCCTCTTTTGCGGTATCAAACGTAGGCAAACTTGCTCCAAACAGTGGTGTTCGGAATGAAGATTCATCGGGAAGTATAACATTGTCACCAGAAAATTATAAATTTTTTGCAATCAGGACCGAACTACCACCAAAATTAGTGGAACTTTCCCCAATCCAGGGTATTCTTTCACCTTCAATGACCTCTCTGGATAACACACCTCTATCCGTAGAGAGATTTGAATCTTGACCAGACGGTGTCGGATCAACTGCACACTGTGTTCCTATGGACTCCGAAATTACTGTCTCTGCTGCAGACTGCATCGAGATTTCACCGGAATTTATCGGAATTGCAGTATGTTCCACCGGAACGCTACCGAAATCACTACTAATATGCTTCGCTTCTTCGACGATCAGACCTAACCGATCTGTGCTTCTTCCTCCTAGGGGTGTCCTTCGCAAATTTGGTACCACCCAAGGTTGTCTGTACTTCGGATACGACTCGCCGGACCGAGTAACCGGCATATAGCACCTTTGCTACACTTGCGTACTACTCTATCTTACTGTCGATTCACAATCTATGGTTACCTTCCCACAATCATTGTGCAACACTGTGTTGCCACTTTCCGATAATTACTTTGCAACAATCTGTTGCCACTTTCCCACAACTAATTTGCAACATTCTGGTGCCACTTTCCACAACTAATTTGCAACATTCTGGTGCCACTTTCCCACAGACGTCGCCAGTGTTAAACGCGCTTTTGCCGTCAAAACGCGTTTAAACTCTATTCGGGTTCTTTGGAGTGGAAGGGGTCTGAATAATCAGAGGCCCTATACTTGATTTCCCCAAATCAACTCACTCACATGACCTTTCATTCAAAACAACTCTACTAATCCACTTTCTAATAAACTCTGGCTTGTTCCTTTACAAAATTACTATTCGTATTCCAATCAATACATCTCAGTACACAATGCAAGGATAAACATTACCGTAACACAGACTTACAGTAAACAACTTTCAGAACAGTGATTCAATACTTCCCTTAATGTAACATTACCGTAACCCAATCTTTACCGTACAGGTACAGATAATCAAACAAAACAGAAGGACACAACAGTACGCAGAATTCTCAAACACACACTACGGGAACTCCACAGAACATCTCGCACAGACAGACAGTCTGACGACTCTTCTGGTCGTCATCGAAAGTGTCTTTTCATTGCTTTATAAAAAGTTACATCTCTTCGCAGCGACTTCTCAGTTCATGCGGAATATGAAAAGGAAAAAGGATTTACAATTGCCAACCCGACGGCTTACAAATCTTATACACACATTCCAAGCATTACACACACATAGAGATCAAAGAGAAGATGAAAATCTGCAGGAAAGAAGCAATTTCGAAATTCAGGAGCTCTCCTTCTTCACAATGGCAAAAAGTGTTTACAAAGAGTCACAAAATGACTTATATACATGTGCCCTAAAAAATGGTCCTTTCACACAAGTGACCGGCACTTTATTGGCTAATCTCTATTCTCCTACTATTTTACAAGAAATATATTACAATGATTTGGGGTTATGCATCTAGAGGACTCCTCTAGTGCATTTACATGGCTTGAGAGAATTTCCTAAGACTTTGAAGAAGAAAAAAATATGCCCATTAATTTGAAAATTTTGGGGCTCCTCTTTTGTGCCTCTTTGCTTTGCAACAATAAAGAACAACATCAAATGCATCTCCAACATCATGAAGACTCAATTGTAAACCAGTTTCCATAGGAGTGGCAATAGGTTTACAATCTTCAAGGCCAAAATGTTGTAATAATGTGTCAATATAGTTTGTTTGACAGAGAGCTATTCCACCAACAACCCGCATAAAGTGAATGCCAAAATTATGATGCAAATGCCCTAAATTTGACATCTCAAATGAGGCATGCAAATCATCCTTAAAATCAGTAATATGCTTCTCATTAGGACTAGCAACATTTCATCAACATAGATAACAATGATCAGAAGCACATCATTTCATGCTTAACATATAAGGTTCTCTCACCATTTCCGTTGGACACACTCAGAGAACTAGATGAGCATCGCTGGGAAAGTTTTCTGACTCTTCAAGAAGTGCAGTTGAGGCAATCTCGTACACATGATCGGTATCTTAAAACTCCATTTTTTTTGGTAGGACAACTTGTGTTGTTTTATAATGCAAAATTAATCGTTCGGCTGGAAAATTCAAGTTACGATGGTTTGGTCCTTATCGGATTACTGAACAAGTAGGCCCATCAACTTTTTGGTTGACTACTTTGACCGGAATTCCTCTTCCGAAAGTGATAAATGGTTCAAAGTTGCGGCCGTATCATCAAGCGCCTGATTCGCACTGAAGTGTTCTGCGGTTGCCCGCGTATTTTTTTCTTTTTCTTTTTCTTTTTCTTTTTAGTTTTGTGTGATTAATAAAATAAGTCTATAAATATCCTCGTTTTGATACCTAATTATGATCAATAGCCGCCCTGCATTATCGTTCTGCTCATGCATTCACACCGAAGTTATGAAGGTTATCATCTCAACATCGCGCGATGATTAACAATTTTGGTCGCCTTACACTGCCAACTATCTACTTAACCTTTTTCATTCCACTGTTCATCGCTATTGTGCTTGTGTGTTTTGTGTGCTTATGCTCTTTGTATACCCTGTGCAATTGTGTTCTTGTGCTTGTTATTCGTGTGCGCACCATGGAAGCGTTAGCAAACTTTGCTGCCTTTCGTGACGGACTCCCTACTGATGTGGGTGAGTTCCTGCGTGTTCGTGGGTTGGCCAATTTTGCTGAATTGCCTTGGCATTCAGTGGAATGTCACCCATTCTACGCTCAAATCATTGCCGCCATCGCTGCCACACCTGCTACGGAGCAGAGTTGGCCAATCACTTCCTTGCCATCTCGTACCATAATTACTCTACAAACCTTTGCTGATGCATTCCGACTCTCTCCGGAAGGTCGAGAGAATGGCCCTAATTTACCGATAGCCACAATGATCGAGTTATTCCCTAGACATTCTTCTAATGAATATGCAATCCTTTGTCGCCCTGAACCTGAGAGAACAGCCCTGCAATTTTTAGTAGCAATACTAAATTTGTAGAAACGTACATATGGCATATCTCGCCCTTTTTATTCAGCGATAGATTTGGTTGCCAGAGAGCCTGTTAACTTTGCCTCGTACTATTTCCGCCGCATTCACAGAGAATGTGTTTGAGTAATTAAACAGGTCAACAAAGGAGATATGCCACGTTCCCGTCTCCCCCACATACTAACCTTCCTATTTCCGGCCATACAAGCAGCACAACCACCTTCACGAGGTCCAGTTCTCTATCATGAAGAATCTACGCAGATATTGGAAGATGATGAAGAGGACGACGAAGAAATCTTCCAGCTGCTCCACCGAAAACGCATCAGAGTCAGTTCATCTAACAGTCAAGTACAGGGTTCGGCTACAGGAAAAGAAGCAGACAACAATCAAGAAGAAGAACATGAAGAAGACACTTTCCATGATACAGCCACCTCCATGCATAATGATTCATCAGCGCAGTCCTCTCCAAATCAGCAACAAGAACATGATGATACCGTCGATTCTGCAGCCAGCTCGTCTAAAGAAGAATCTCAGCAACAATCCGAACAGGAAAAGCAAGAAGATGGACAACCTATTATTAAAGAAATTTTTGAAGAACTGATTAAGGCAGTCGAGTCTGCAGTTGCCAACCCTGATGACACTACGCAACAACCACCGAAAAGGTATTAGAAACTAACATTGTTCTTCTCACTCCTCCACCTGTGCCTCCAATTAAACCCCATATTCCCATTCCACCCATTGTACCTGACGCACATGATTCCTCATCTTCTTCACCGAACTATTCTCCACCAAATTCCCATCAGCTCCTCACCACTTCTTCATCTCAACCACGTCCTTCCCTTTTCTTTCCTTCGCTCCCTGTATTTAATGAACTAGCATCCATGGGTCAAATGGTGATCCAATTATCACGGCAACTACCAGAACAAATAAAAGAGGTAACTGATAATATCAGAGATGATTTCCAGCATAAAGTTGATGTTCTGGAAGCAGACATTAGCCCTCTCCAGGAAGAACTAGTTGCAGCCAAAGCAGAAAATCAAGCTTTAAACGAACAAATTAAGGAGTTACAGAATAGACTTGCCGAACAGGAAACATTTATCACTCAACGAGATGCGGCACTAGCTGAAGTCCGAGAAAAAGATGAGTTATTAAGTGTTGCTAATGCGGAACTAGTCCTGTTGAAGCAGTTAGTCCAAGATAAAGAGGATGCACGCATAGCTCTGGGCAATCTTTTAGAAGAGACTAGAGCACAACTGAATGAAGCGGTACAGAAAGGACAAGAGATGGCCGATTTGGCTAGAAAGACTAATGAAGAACTCCAGCAGACAGAAGTATATTTATCTAAATCGAATACCGATCTTAAAATACAGATGAATTTAGTCGCTCAACTACAGAAGGAGATACCAGCGATAAAAAGAGAGCGTGATGTGTATTACAAAACCATACAGTTTCAGAATCAAGAGTTGGAGAGAAGAGAGAATCAACTGGAGAGAAGAGAGAATAAAAAAGAAAGACTATCCTGAGTTGATAAGCAGATTGCAGATATGAAAGTCAGTCGTGATGCGGCTCTGTCAAATGAATTTTACTTACAGGAAGCTTTTCTGCAGACACAGGTAGAGAGTTTAATGAGCCAAGTTATTTCTCTAAGCTCAGTACGGACAGATGCTCAACTTGTAGAACCAGAAATTTTGAAGCAGATGTTAGAGTCATTGAAGAAGAAAATTGCCCGGACATTTAGATTAGCTAGAACTATGTATCTAGAAGGTATAGTTGATGAGCTGTAATAATTTTCTATACCTACGGGTTCAAGTCCACCATGCGTGCCAGTGTAAGCCGCCGGATTGGCAATTGTAAAGCGTGACTCTTTTTCATATTCCGCATGAACCGAAAGGTCGTTGCGTAGACATTGTAACCTTCTTATAAATCAATGAAAAGAGACGCTTCACTGACGACTAGAGGAGTCGCCAAACTATCTGTCTGGTTGATGAAGTCTGTAGTTTCCATGGTGTGTTTGAGAACTTTGAGTTATTCTATGTCTTTCTGTGTTGTTGATTATCTGTACCTGTCTGGTAAAGATTAAGTTACAGTAAGGTTATCTTAAGTTAAGTACTGAATCACGGTGTCGCTAAGTTTATTACTGTGAGTTTGTGTTACAGTCATCTTTGCATTGTGCATTGGTCACTGAGGAAGTCTTAATCTATGTATGAATCGACATTCTGTGAGTAGATGAATCAGACGAAGTTCGAGTTTCCGGTTAGTAAGTTGGATTAGTAAAGTTATTGAACAGATTGTTATGTGAGTGAGTTGATTTGGGAAAGACAAGTATAGGGCCTCTGTTTAACAGACCCCTTCCACTCCCAAGAACCCGAATAGATGTTTGAATCGACATTCTGCGAGTAGATGAATCAGATGAAGTTCGAGTTTCTGGTTAGTAAGTTGGATTAGTAAAGTTATTGACCAGACTGTTATGTGAGTGAGTTGATTTGGGAAAATCAAGTATAGGGCCTCTGTTTAACAGACCCCTTCCACTCCCAAGAACCCAAATAGATGTTTAAACGTGTCTCTGACAGCAAGACCCGCGTTTAACAGTCACCGTTAACTCAATGCTTCTCCAAAATTTGAAAAATGATAGCTTAAACTAAGAACTTTTCTTCTTCAAAAATTTCTAGTCACTCACATGGCATACCTTCACTATTTTGCATATTTCTCTTAGCACAGATATTATTTCTCCAAGATCTTTTAATGGATGAAAGTAGAAGATAAGACCAACAAGCTATTACTTGAAAAAAATAAATGGATCACTATAACTCAAGTTATGGCCTTCACAAGGTGACTATGCCAAACTACCAAAATTGGAAATATTGCATGTTTTAGTAAAATTGACTATCTAAAAATGCAAATTTGATGCCTAGCATCGACTTGCAACCAAAAGTTGATGTCAGGCATCGACTTGGTGCTTTTTCATTTTTCAATGCCAGAAATACCCCATGAACCACAGGCATAAAGAAAACCACTTTTATGATAGAATTTGATGCCATACATCAACTTTATGCTAAAACTCGATGTCAGGCATCGAGTTGCTCCACAAACCTCATCTTTTCAAGGAGATTTAGCAATAGATAAAACTCAGAGAATAAAACATAGACTTATTAGCAAAAACTCGTGCCAAGCATTGAGTTGCTTGGAAAACTTCAACTTTTGAGATCATTACACAGTAGGCAAAGCATGGAGATGGAGGAGAGAGTCTCATACACAAAACTTTACTTAGTTCTTCTCGTAGCTATGAAAAACTCAGAAGTTTACAGGTGCTTTCTCACTTAGAGAAGCTTGACTATACTCAGTCATACAAAATGAACTTTTTCTCATTCTAACTACATTATCTTCCTTCTGTCTCTCTCTTCGCATCAATTGATACAAACTAAGTTATATAGATTTTCTCAATCTCGTGATTTTTGAAAACTCTAGAACTAAAGTTAAAACTAACTTTACAACTATAATACATGTGTGAAATTTCCCCTTCACATAGGCATGTGCTTTTCTTCTTAGACTTTGATCTTCAACTTAATGTCCAAATTGTGATTGGTTCTCCAACAAACTAACCAAAATGCATTCAATCTATGGATGACATAGACAATAGCCTTTGCTTTCAGAACTATACCCAAAAAAATACATCTCACTACTTTATCATCCAATTTCCTACATTGTTGTCCAAGAACTAATGCATATGCCAAACAACCAAAGACACACAGGTGAGCAACAAATGGTTTATGACCATGCCAAGCCTAATATAGAGTGGTAAGCTGCAATGATTTGGTGGGATACCTATTAATTACATATGCTACACACATAAAAGCGTCAAGCTATAAGCTATGTGGAAAAACCGGCTAAATGTAGGATAAAACACCAGTGTATAGTGTTGTATACACCTCAACAGAATGGAGTTGTTGAACGAAATAACCGGTCATGTGAAGAGATGGATAGGTATGTGCTTGAAGATGAAGAGGTCTTGCCAAATCCTTGATCTACACCAACCAAATGAACTCCAGGAGTATGTGGTGGGCCCTTTTAGCTTGCCAATGGATGTATTAGACACCCTATGTACCTTGGAAGATCACTCACAAAAAGATAGATCAAAACAGATAAGTTGGAGTTAGCTAAGAGGTGAAGAACTTGCTATTTTTGGTTCATATACATGTCTAGTGTTTTGCATAATTCTCTGAGCACAGCAGCAATTAGCTTAATTCCTCTTGGGGAAGTCTAGATAACTTAAAGATCTAACTTTCAAGAGTAATCTCATCAAAAATAATGAACCACACACTGAGAATGAGTTTTAACAAGTGATGACATCATCCCGATTTTCACAGGCTGCTACAGTTTGAGACCAGTGAGCAGAAAAATGAACATAACTCCAGATTTAAGAAACCAATGATTATGAAACTTTTTATGCTTATACTAGACAGTATGCTGAATCCAACAAGCTTTAAATCATAGAATTTGGGTAAGTACACACTGAGCAACAACTCTGACAAAATTCGTAAAAAAGTCGGGTACCTGACAGAGAAGTGAAAATGACAGACAAGGTTGACTTCAACTGAACATAACTGAAGATTGCAATACTCAAATGCAATGAAATTTTGTGAGCATATATTAGACTTATAGATCTAACTTCACCAAGTTAAATCATTGAAAATGATGCACCAAGCTCAGAGAAATAATCTCTGCAATCTGACTGAGAAAACTGAGAGATATGGCAGTGAGTAGTACACTTCACAAGAACATGGAAATATGAACTCAAATGATCATGAAAATGAAAGTATATTGCTTGTACAATACAATGGACTTACTGATACATATGTGTGACTTGTAATCACACCTTGATATGGCATAAAGCTCAGCTCTTGGAGGTCTTCACATAGGTCTCTCTAACCACGACTAAAACTGCCATCTATTTATAGTTGAGTTTGGGAGGATAACTTCCCTCAATCATTCTCGAATCAATTAATGATTTATTTGATTCTCTACCTACCACAAATCACGAATTCGTGGCTCCTCTTTCCCTTTTTTATCAAGTGGACTCAACCACTTAAGATTCTTTCACTTTTACATTAAGTAAACTCTTCAAAAGTTACAAGAGGTAGTTCACAAGTGAACTTTACATTGTCTTCATTTTAAGGCTTCTTCTATGACCTTGTGGGACTCAAGCCAATACTTAGGCTTGTCATAGACTTGCTCCAACAGGTCACTCATGGAGATGGCAAGGTGTATGGTCAAGAGTGAGGTCCTACCACATAGTTTCTGGCTTGAGGCTGTTATGTGTGTAGCATATGTACTTAACAAGTGTCCCACTGGAGCACTGCAATCTATCACCCCATATGAGGCTTGGCATGATCGCAAGCCATGTATTGATCATCTGTGTGTTTTTGGTTGTCTGGCATATGCATTAGTGCCTGAACAACATCATAGAAAATTGGATGATAAAGCAGCTAAATGTATTTTTGTTGGGTATAGTTCTAAAAGTAAAGGCAATCATCTGTATCATCCACAGACTAAATGCATTCTCGTTAGCCATGATGTTGTTTTTGTAGAAGATGATATTCAACCATTGCTTTCATGTAATAAGGATACATCTGTTAGCTCCAAAGACATGTATGATACTTTGTTGCCTCTTTTGACAGGTGGGCAGTCTAGTGCTGGTCCTAATGAGGCAACTTCTCAGCCTTTGCAAGTTTCATGTGATGATGCAGATCATTCCATTTCAGATGCAGATTAACATGATGCACTTGTTGATGAGAGAGTTGATATTGAGCAGGCAAAAACTATGCCGAAATGGTTGGTGCAGACTTTGCGTGACAACAAATTAGATGCACCTCTGTCATATCGTACTCAATCAGGCTCTCATAGTGCCTCTTTTGCATCACATTGCTATGTTATGGCTGCATCTAGTCTCTCTAATGAGACTGAGCCTGTTCTGTTTGACGAAGCACAAAATTCAAAAAATTGGATGGTTGTTATGCAATCTGAATATGATGCTATAATGAAGAATCGTACTTGGTCTTTATGTGACTTGCCTCTTGGCAAGAAAGCCATTGGTACTAAGTGGCTATACAATCTCAAGCATAAACCTGATGGTACAGTTGAGAGCTATAATGCTAGGCTTGTTGCAAAGGGTTATGCGCAGGAAAGAGGATTATTTTGATGAAACCTTTGCTCCTAGTTGCCAACTGACTACTGTTCATAACATATGTGCACTTGCAGCTCATCATGGTTGGAATGTACATCATTTGGACATTAAAATACCATTTTTGAATGGTGATTTGCATGAAGAAGTGTATGTTTTTCAGCCCCATGGCTTTGTGCAGAAAGGGCATGAAAACCAGGTGTGTAGGTTAAAGAAGGCATTATATGGTTTAAAGCAAGCACCACGTGCTTGGTATGAAAAGATACATGCCTATCTGATTGCACATGGTTTTGAGAACAGTCCAACTAAAAGCACCTCATATGTTAAGCGTGCTAATTATGTACTTCTAATCATTGTGGTTTATGTTGATGGCATGCTGCTCACTGGTCCTCATGAGAGGCATATTGCTGATTTTAAGGCTGATTTACATGCCTCATTTGAGATGTCAGATTTGGGGCGTTTGCATCACTATTTGGGCATTCAGTTTATGCACGTTTATGGTGGAATGGCTTTGTGTCAAATGAAATATATTGACACATTATTGCAGCATTTTGGCCTTGAAGACTATAAACCTATTGCCACTCCTATGTAAATAGGTTTACGAGTGAGTCTTCATGATGTTGGAGATGCATTTGATGTTGTTCTCTATCAGCAGGCTGTTGGAAGCTTGATTTACTTATGCATTACTCGGCCACATATTCAATTTGTTGTTTCATAGATGAGCAGGTTTATGCATTGCCCATGAGTCAAGCATTGGCATGCGGTTAAGCGCATCTTTTGCTACTTGAGTAGTACTTGGCTACTTGGGTTGTTTTATCCCAAGGGGGGATCACTACCGCCAGATTTGCATGCTTTTTTTGACTCTGATTGGGCTGGTTGCTATGACACTCGTGTGTCCACTAGTGGCTTTTGCTTCATGCTTGGTAGCTCATGTATATCTTGGTTGAGCAAGAAGAAGCCTATTGTAGCCATTTCTAGTTGTGAGGTTGAGTATAGGGTAGCTTTCACAGCGACTGTTGAGTGTGTGTGGCTCAGACGCCTTATGGCTGATTTAGGTGTTGGTCAGTCTTCTGCCACCACCATCTTCACTGATAGTCAGAGCGCATTGGCAGTTGCGAGGAACCCTATGTTCCATGCTCGCACTAAGCACATTGAGGTGCATGGTTCTCTGTTGGGGAGATCAGCTTGGCATATGTGCCCATGCACGAGAACATTGCAGACCTTTTCACGAAGGCTCTGCCTAGGGAGAAGTTTGAAGCTTTCCGCAAAGCTTTGGGCTTACTTCCTTTTGTGGACTGATTTCCACATAGGTTGACACTTCCTTATACATGAGTGCAAGCTCCTTGTTCACCGCATAACTCCCAGGGGGGATTTGTTGATATATTTAGGTAGTGATGTGTGTGAACACTCTAGGACCCCGGAGCACTTTTTTCCCTCTTCAGGAGGTATCTTTCCCCTGGCTTGTATATACGCCTATTGTCCTAACGGGCTACTGATCTTTGTACATTCTAGTGGTAATACATTTAGTATTGTGTGTTGAGCTCCAAGCTTCTTCTTCTTCTTCCTTGTGTTGCTCGTGTGCTTCCACAGTCATCTACCTCCAACAGTATGTATGTATGAATGTATGTATGTATGTATGTATGTATGTATGTATGTATGTATGTATGTATGTATGTATGTATGTATGTATGTATGTATGTATGTATGTATGTATGTATGTATGTATGTATGTATGTATGTATGTATGAATGAATGTATGTGTTAGTCGGCCACCAGAGTGGGACAGATGTAACGGATGCCAGATGTAACGGAGATTTTTGAAACGTGCGCGAAAAGTTGGTACGCGCATCTTGTAAAATCTTTATAAAGCAATGTAAAGAGAGTGGTCGAAGAGAGAGATGTTTTTCTGGAATTTGCCAGATTGGTCGTCTGAATGTGTGTGAGAACATTGTCTAACACTGTTGTGAATTCTTGAGTATTGTTGGTATGGAGTACGTTCTGTATCGTCTACTCATACTGTAGTTCACCATAACGAGTGTTGAAGTAACGGATTGTGTGTTTGAATACTGTTGTCGTATTGCGTTGTTGCGTGTTCTTCAATTCTTTAAGTACTCTAAGTCGTTTTGAGTAGTTATATTATGGTGTGAGTTTGAATAGGCAAATTGAAGCGTTGCTGTAGTGTGTTCTGTTTGTTCTGGCTGATTCATCGCATTCAGTGTTATTATCTGTTGACCCCGAATACAAGGAAGAACTAGTACCTTCAGTAAACGTGAACCTTTATCTGAAGATCGTTGTAAAGTGTTGTGACGAATGAATCTGTCGGCTATAGTGTTCTCTCTGGTTGATTTACTACATACTGTTGAGTCTGTGTGAGTATGATATTCTGCACCTAAGAACGTCATGTAGAAGTTGTGCTAGTGTTGACTTGTACTAGTACAACATTCTCTATAACTCTATTATTAATTGTGAGTATTGTTGTGGTAGAAATCGGACTACTGCTCTGTTCCAATAGCAGGTCAGTCTGAAGAAGTTCGGCACCCAGGACATAGAAATCGAGTATTGCCCAGTTGATGCTAGTAACTGAGCTAAGACGCGTATTAGTGCTTTTATTGTTGTGACGAAGATTTGGGAAATAAGTAGAGGGCCTCTATCTAACAGATCCCTACCACTCCCAAGAACCCACGTTGGTCTGGTAACGACTTTCGGATAGTCAGAGACGTTACAATCTGAAGCGATACATTTAACATTTAACATTTGGCGCCGTCTGTGGGAAGGTGGCATCAAGAGTGTCAGTTACCTGATGAAAGTGCTAGCTGTGGGAAAGTGGCAGCAAGATCGTCATTCATCTGTCAAGATCGAACATCAAGATTACTGTTCGATAGCGATAGTAATACTACGTGATTAGTACAAAAGATGATACATGCCGGTTACTCGATCCGGTGAAACGTATCCCAAGAACCATCAGTCTGAAGTACTTAATGTACTAAAGACAACTCTGGGAGAAAAAGGTACAACTCGCTCTGACCCAGTTGTCAAGAAAGTTAAGAACGTTAGAACTGATTCCGGTCATATTCCGGTGGAACTTGTTACGCCTCTGGTACATTCCGGTACTATTTCGGCACATGTCGGAGATATAGTAACTCCAGGATCTACCAGAACGCAGTCTGAAGTTAGTTTAACAATCTTAGATAAGGATTCGAATTTGTTTACGATTAGAAACACATTAGCCAAAGAAATCGGCAAGAGCGAAAAAACACCGTATTCTGGCGAAATTTCGGTACATTCCGGTGATATTTCGGTAACAGAATCACAGTTTTTCGGCGATGGTTTACCATTTTTTGGTGAATCTTCAGCCCAGCCACTACTTTTTGAAGTAAGTTCCCCTACACTGGACATCCAGAAGGAAGGAAAATTGTTCGAAATCGAGATTCGAAGCATACTAAGCAAGATCATCGCACCGGAAAGTGCACCATCTGACGATACAAATTCCGATAGTTCAGATATTCAGCCCCGAGATACAAAGGATAGTCACAATACACTCACCATGAACGGGCAACAACAGCAGCAACAACAGTTATGTCCACCCAGGCCGCCTCCAACAGGAGTGACGTACACGAAATTCGGTGGATTCCCAAGAGATGATCCAGATGCTCACATACGCACTTTCGAGATAAGTTACGCAGTTCTCAACCATCCACCGGATCAGGCCTATAAGGCTATTGTCTTTCAAGCTACACTGATCAATGAAGCATCTAGATGGCTTACAGAATATGATATTAATCACTTCGGCACCTATGAAGCAGTACGAGATGCTTTTCTGCAGTGATTCAGGCTAAAAAAGAATCCAGCCAAAATTTTTGACTATCTACAAAACAATAGACAGAAGGCAAATCAAACCGTATAGGAGTATGCTACTCTCTTCAGAACGCACTTAAGGCAGCTACCACCGGCCCATGCTAACTTACCAGATGACGTTATCACTCAGTGGTTCATCAATGGCTTGACTCCACAACTTAAGCAGATCATGATCATAAGATGTGTCGGAGCTATGACACTCGATGCAGTCATCGCAATGACTCTGCAACTGGAAAACAAAGTCGGCGGATTTACAGAAGATCTAGAGTGGTTAAAAACAAACAAAAATGTTGCCGAAGATATGACCAGACAAGTATACTTCATCACATGCAAAAATTCAAGACATACTAGTGCCAATTGTGCACTTAATCAAACATTCTGCGCTATCTGCAACATTGTCGGACACACCACCGAAAACTGCGCATACAACGCTAGAGTACAGGGAACAACGACTGTCAATACATCCAGGAACAAGGGCAGCCAGCCAACCACTATGTGCCTCCGCAAATGAGAAACAACCAGTAGAAAGGATATTGAAATTACAGAGGACAGAGGAATAACAACTATAATACAAACCGCTGGCAGAATGGACCACCACCGAAAAATCCCAATTTACCACCACCACGCTGCCATTTTTGTGGTGAATTTGGATATATTAGGAGATTTTGCAAGGATGCAGCTGAGTATGATCAAAGGAAGAAGGAACATCAAAATCCAATCGCCAACATGGTACAAATCACACCGGTGGAAACACAGGCGGCTGCAATCCAGACCCGATCCGGTAAACAACTGCAACCGACAGCAGAAATATTTGAACCAGGGATACGTGAACAACACAGAATGTACAACAAGGCTAGTCAATGGACCACAGCAGAACCACCAGTCTTCTCAGAGCCTATTCCGGTAACCCAACCCTCGTTAACAAAGGAAGAAACACAACAACGGGAGTCAGCAGCAGGAACATCATCAGCAGCATACACATTACGAGCAGTAGACACCTCCGCATCAGTAGAGGCATCAACTTCAACATCGGTGGAGTCTGTCAACCAATCTCAACAAGCCTGGGAAATCTTATCTAAGGCATCTATCACCCTGCCTCTGGGCAAACTACTGGCATTAGTACCTGGAATTCGACAACAGTTCCAACAACAGTTCAGTCCGGTGCCTTCTTGTATTCCAGCGACAGCAGCAGTTCAATCGGAACCTGATTCTACGGTTGATCATTCAGTTCCCCTGATTACAGTATGGTATAAGAATCATAAGATTATGCAGGTATTAATTGATGGAGGCTCTGGTGTTAACATTGCGACTGTGGCATTATGCAAAAGGTTAGGATGGACCGAAATCGAACCAGTTCAATTTTTTGTCAGAATGGTAGATCAATCAAGAGTCCATCCCTTAGGACTTGTGCGGAATGTACCCATCACTTTACAAGGTACGACCTTTAAAATGACTTTTGTTATACTAGATCTGCCGGAATCCACTTTGGATTACAACCTTCTTTTCGGTCGACCTTGGCTGAAGCATGCGAAGGTAATATAGGACTGGTCTGCACAAGAGCTTACATTTAAAGATGCCAATCATAGATATGTGGTAAAATTAGATGCTATACAACCTTGCGAGCTACACGCTAGACCGTATTTTGCTGAACTAGTCCATATGCTAGATGGATTGTCAGATGATGAAGAAGAAGAGTTTCTGAAGAATAACGCTGACTTAATTTCCTTAGGGACTGTTGATTTACAGTCCGTTGTAGATAATTGGAACGCTTTAGTCTGTACAGTAATACCCATCACAGAAGAGGCTAAGAAGGAAGACACTGTTTCGACACATGATGATGAACTGCAGCAACTTCTTAAACCAACAGACGACACAGAGAAACCTCAACAGTTCTATGTCCCCGAAGATCAGCTGATCACTTACAATTTAGGAGATGAAGATCATCCGCGTCCTGTGAAGGTAAAGCAAAACTTACCGGAAACACTGAGTGCTTGGTGTCATCACCTGTTTGTACCTGATGCTTACCCTTTGGCTCCTCAAGGTCACAGAGAAGAGCCACATTGCCTGCAACATGTTTGAGCATCCTGAGTCAATGTAGAAGAGATGGTCATCATTTATACCTAGTTTTGAAGTCATATTCATAATCACATGAGAATCCTCTTGCTCCTCTATATAATTGTTGTAATCTTTCCTTGATTTGTAGCCTCCTTGGTAGTTGCTATTGTAGTTGTTGTTGTAGTTGTTATTGTATCCTTGATGGTGATTGAATGTTCCTCTTGATTTTGTATATCCACCTCTTTGATATCTTCTACCTCTATGATTCTTGAAGTTTCTGTAACACTCATCTGTAATATGATTTGACAATCCACAACTATTACATGGTGATGAGTTATAAGGTCTCCCCCTACCTTGCTTACCTCCTCTGCCCCTTCCTCTTGAGGTTCTACCTCTCCCTACATAGTTGGCTTGGGAGGTAGCTCCTTCATTCTCAATCTTCTTGTTCTTCCCTTTCTCTTTGGACTTACTTTTATCAGTGTATAGGGCAGAAGAGCTATTACCTCTTGATGTATCTCCATTCCCCGAGCTTGGCTTCATGGGTAAAGAGGTGCCCCATGAGTGTGGTAAGGTCTGGAATCTGCATGTCTATGTACAAGTCCATGGCACTTGTGAAGCTCTCCCATTTGTCATCTGCTTTAATTCCATTGATTACCTGTCTTACAATCTGTTCTTCTTCAATTTCTTCTCCTATGCTTGCCAATCAATCTGCTACATCTTTGAACTTGGTCACATACTCTGAGATGCCTTGTTTGGGTTGCTTTCTTTGAGTGGTAAACTCAATCCACAATTGGTTCTTCCTAGCCCTTGTGTTGGAAGAGAAATAAGAAGACAATGTTTCCCAAGTCTCATGGGATGTCTTACATTCCTAATGTGTGAAAGAAGAAAATCAGAAATTGAGTTGAGTAAGTAAGACCTTGCTAATGCATCCTTGGCACACCATGTGTTGAGTCTTTCATGCTCCTATCTTTGTAGGTTGTCCTTTGCTTCTGCATATGGGCATCTCCTCATCTCTTGAGATGTATCCATAGAGGCTCCTTCCTTGCAAGTATGTCTTCATCCTCAAGGACCATGCTTGATAGTTGTTCCTATCCAATTTATCAATGAAAGAAGGAAAACCATCTCCCATTTTACCTTAGCTTTGCTATGATACCACTTTTGGGAAAGATGGATGGACACTCCAAGAAATGAGTAGGTACTACCAATCCTTGATTTGTACTAGCCCCTTTTTGCTTCAGAGTTGAGTTGCAGGACCCCTTAGCTTTCTAATGACACTAAGCAAGTGCCTATGTATTTTTGGAAATGATGTGAGAAATGATTGAACCAAAACAGACTACTTCTAAGTTTACGGATCAATGAAAACCTTCTATTTTTGTGCACACATCTGCTTCTTGTTAAGCTCAGTGCTTCCAGTACAGTAGGAATTAGAAAAATTCCTTTTGGAGATATCAAATTAGCTTAATGAGCTGATGATTCCAAGTGGATTAAAAATGATGCACTATACATAGAGCAATGAATTTAGCAATCAAATCATTACCCCCGATTTTTTAGGACCTTTGCAGAGTTTGACTAGTAGGTACTTCGATGAGCTTTTCTCCAAATATGCTGAATGGATTATGTTTAAAAATTGTGAGCATGTAGAGGAATTGGAGCTGATTCTAAAAATCTATAGAACATTGAAAATCCTGAAGAAATGACTGAGATACGAGCAGTACAAAATGAATGTTCTGAGTGACTATGATAGAGAGACCATAGATTAAGAAGTCTTGATCTATTGTATTAGAAGACAATGTTGTACAAGATCATAGACATGATAATCAATGCCTAGTGATAATGAGTAGTGTAGGCTATGATGTGAGTCTCACTCTCTTACAAAGTAATAAGCAAGAAGTCGGAAAAAGTGATCTCTATCCGCGAGTTTTTCAAGCCATCTTTTATAGATGGATTGTTTGAATTTGAATTTGAATCCTTCATTGGCTCTCACTAAAAGTGATCCTCTAATCTAGGAGATATTGGCTCAAGTAGAGTCATGACTTTTCCAACTAACAAACTCCACGAGTTTAGTGGTGGTTACAAGTATTCTTCCAAGTCAAATCAACTTTTACAAATGGTAAAAGATAAAAGCTTCATAGCAATGGTTTCCATGGAGCTTCAATAAACACTAGCCAAATGTGTAGGCTTGGTATTTGCACCAACAACATCTTAGCTGGGCAGTACCCATTCACATCATTTAATTAGGGCAAGTTGGATAGTCCATGGCACGCTCTTGAGATGATGTGCGAGATAGGAAATGTGTGATTGATGGCAAGCCAAAAGTGACTGGAGAATCCTTGCGCGGAGGTTGGGATTGCACATTATACTATTTTTGGGACATGCTACAAATTAGCTAATAGCCACCAATCATCCACGAGAACTGCATGCCTTAGTACCTGAGAGAGAGAGAGAGAGAAGATGAGCTGTTCTTGAATGACACCATGGTAGAATGAATGGGATGAGAGCCAGTTAGGTACACATGGCTATAAACAAGAATATTTTTCAAATTGTATTGTCGATTGAGAGGAAATCTACTAACTATAATAGTCAATGCATTTGATGCTTCAAAGAGTTAGATACTAGAGGACTCTGACCTACCAGATTGTGGACCTACTAGACTACGGACTAACAAATAAGAAGTTGCATATAGTTTCACTTGATGTGGCCATGAGAGTTTTGGAAAGTAAGTAGTGCTAAGAATAAGTGTTGCTATTTAATATGTAAATGAGTGGTGTCTCATTTTTCTTGCTAATTGCTTGATTGCTATTAGTGCATGCTAACTATGTTGATTCGATCACAAGCATCAAGGAGCATTTTGAGATAAATCAAAAAGAACTTTTTTTTAGGGTTTACAAGAGATTGAAGCAAGGCACGACACGTTAAAACAATTGAAAAGTGAAGCACAAAAAAAGTTTAAATTAACATAAAGTTGGTTTTGAAACTAAGGGGTTTTACACATTGTCTTTTCTCAATATTGATTTTTGGGTTTGCTCGAATGAACCTCCTTCATAAATTTTGAGATGTAATAATGCTTTTGAGTGAAATAAGAGATGTTAAGTATAAACCCCCCAACAAAATGGGGTTGGAAAGAGCAAGAATATGTATATCACTAAAATTTTTAGGAGAATGCTTAATGAAATAAATGCTCGTTTAATCTAATGGACATATGTTGTTTCTATTGTTGTATACTTGATGAATAGGTGCCCTACCTCAAGAATGCATGATATGAAACTAGAGGAAGCATGGGCGAGAAGAAAAATAGATCTCTCACATATCAGGATATTCAGATGTGTGTGGTATACATATGTCCCACAAGCATTGAGAGGTAAACTTCATGCTAGGGCAAGAACATGCATGTTCATTGGTTATTCTTTGTGATAGAAAAAGTAAAGGTGCTACAATCCAACCACAAAGGAGCTTAAGGTATCTAGAGATGTGTTTTTTGATGAGTTTAAGCCATGATATGGTTCAAAAGTTGCATTGCAAGATAAAGAAATTGAAGAGGCAAAAAGAATACATGAAATTAGGCCTCAATAGATCCTCGGAGTCAGTGGCCCAAGTATCCAAAGGATTTCAATCATGGATTCAGCCCATAAATCAGTCAATCAACATAAAGGGAAGTGTGCACCTAAGTCGTCAAGACTTAGGGACTTGTATCAATGAGACTATACCTCAGTCACCCCACAAGTACATATAGCAGTGGATTAACTCACGTTTAATAATCAATCCGAGAGATTAGACATATCACGTGTATGAAGACATATGCACATGTGATGGTATCAATGCTACAATGTAAGAAACTTTTCTTAGCTAACTCTTCGTCTCACTACTCCTCTGAAAGTGCATGTCATGATACCTGTTGTAGCAGTAAGCACAAATTGGAATTTTTCTCTCAGCTCAAAACTCTGAGTATGGTCAATAGTGGGGTTTTTTGAAGCTCTCCACAAGATGGATCTAATGGTGGTATTTTTAGTCGAATCTGACAAATGTGTTTCCAGTGACGAGCAAAATAGTGAATGGTTGGAAACACTCACTCTTTCTCCCACTTATGAGCAAATAGTGAATGGTCAAATCTGACAAACGTGCTTCCAATTATGAGAAAAATAGTGAATAGGCTCACACAAGCACTACAGTAGTTCAAACATGAAGGGAAGGGGTAGACAACAGTCTCATACACACATTTCAAGCAAGAAACACACACACAAGCTCTTGGAGAAGAAGATAATCAACAAGAAAGAGGCAAATTTGAAATTCAACTTCAACTCTCACAGTGGCAAAAAGTCCTTTACAAGAGTCACCAAGTGACTTATATACATGTGCCCTAGAATTGGTCCTTTCATACAATAGATCAGAACTTTTATTGAAAAGCACTAAATTCCTACTATGTTACAAGGATTATGTTACAATAGTGGGGGTTCATGCATCTAGAGAACTCCTCTAGTGCGTTTACATAGCTTCATGAGGTATTCATAGGAATTTATAGAAGAAATTTTATGCCCAAAATTTGAAAATTTTTGGGGCTCCCTTTTCTGTGCTTCTTTACTCTACAACACTCTCCCCTTCTTTGTTTCTATTGTCCCTTGATAGGCTTTGCTTCTTGTCCAAGGCTTGCTTATTGTTCTTTCAATACACACACTTAGCAACCGAGGAGACAATTAGGACCTTCAGACAATTTGTTACTTTATCCGATCCTAAGTCCTGTGCTTCCGTCCTCCCCTTGGTATCCTGTACATTCATATATCTGGGTTGCTGTGATAATTCGGGCTACCATGCATGCACTTGGTGGCTAAGCATGTGAATATCTTAGTCACTCTTTTTTGCTTTTCAGCCTTTACCTCTTTCTAACTTTTGGCCCTCAGATAAATCTTTGTTCTTGCACCTTTGGCCCTTTTGTATTGCTAAAGCCTCTTTACTTCTTTTCATAGCACACACCCTTTGGTAAGCACTCCATCTATTTTTGTCTTTTGGTTGATGCTTCAAAGGTCCTATGTATAATCTTTGTTCACACACTTTGGGACCTCCTTCTTTCGTGTTGTGGCCTGATGCGTGCCCTTGCAGGGCTTTGGGTAGAGGGTGGGTTTTATTCATTAGACAGTTTTTCTTTTTGATTTTTTTTCTTCTTCTCTTACTTGATTCTCCCTCCACATGTCCCTCCTCTTGAACTCTATCGTCCTCGATAGGTTTTGGCTGTCGACATGAGTATATGCTTGAATGACTGTTTGCTCTCTTTGATTCAGCAGATTGGCTTCACATATCATCAGTTCCTTCCTTTATGCTAATTTTACTCCATCATTTGGTGTCTATCTATGATCAACAAAGAAACTTAATTCATAGGCCACCAATCTAGCATTTAAGTTGGAAGTCATTTCGAAAAAAAAAATCCAATTCCATTTCAAAACATCTTGTGTGAAATGCTTCTTTGAATGTCTGCATATACTGACTCGGTAAGAACATCAGGTGCGAGTATATAGCCATGATAGTAAGTTAGCTAGGCATGATAGAGAGATAAAAAATGAGGGTGTTTGTGCCTTGATTAATGCCGATAAAGTTCAAAAATGTGTATTGAGCATGTTTGAAGACTTTCAAATCTGTGAGTAGCATGGTCAATACTTTATTCATCATCTTTATTGCTACGTCAGGGACTGTAGTATATCTTGAAATCCAAAATTCTATTGTGCATACCATATATTCTTTGGTGGGTAAGTAATTATGTGGCAGGCTTGGTAACAGCGGGTAGTTCAGCCACTGACTATTGAGTGTGTCTTGGCACTGTTATTCCCAAAATTATGTCCAGGATCTTCTTCTCGGTACTGGGCAAAAAGATGGATTTACTTGTACTAAGTATGGTGCACATTCCCAATGCACCCATAGAGTTGGATTCTTTTCCAAAAAATTTTGTCTCCATATCGGATCTGCTTTGTCAAATTCTTCCTGTGTATAAGAGAATGCATCTATTTTGAACTGCAAGTCTTGATCTGGTTCTTTCTATGTAGTCCTCTTGATATATTGCATGGTTTCTTCTTTCAGTAGGCCATATGGCACATTGAAGGGCTTCAAAATTTGCTCTAAATTCTTGCTTTTGATTTTTTCTTCTTTCATTACTTTCACGACTTGATCTTCAAATTTTTTCGTAAATCGGGACACCAGTAGTGCCTTAATTATGTATGGGGGGAGAAGGAGGACGTACCTCAATCTCCACAGTAGCCGCTTGACAGCCTTGAACTACTAGTGTCCCCATTTAGTTGTTCTGTAATAATTGAGCCCGCAAGCTTTCAATGATTGCATCTTTCTCTATTATTGCATTATTAGCTATTGAGAGTGCATCATTACTCTATAGGAGGCATTCACTGAGTAAGGCGACTTGATCCGCATCTTTACATTGCTCAACGATTTTGGCTTCCATCACCTTCCACCTTTTTCTGAGTTCATTTGTATCATACATGTATTTTTCTCCCATTCTTCTCGTAACTCTTGTTCTTGATTTAGTTCATACACATACTTAGCTATCTTAGCTTCTAATTCCCATGTATTATTTTTTTGACCTTCTGGCACCTCCACAGGTTGATTAAGTAGAATTGCATTCATTAATTCTTTATTCCTATTTCTCAGGTTTTCTGCCTCAGCCATGTATACTTTTATGTGAGCTTCTAAGATTTTGCTTCAATTAGATATAGGTACCTTTTCGGCTTCATTGGCTACATATTTGTCTTGGAGATCCTTAAGCTGATTTTGTATCTTCTGATTTTCTTTGTTCAATATTATACATCTTCCCATAGCTTCTTTTGTTTCTTGTTCTTTATTTGTAAGTGCCTATTGAGCTTGCAATACTCTAGCAGATAATTGTTCATTGAGTGTCTTGAATTGATTTCTTTCCACTAATGCTTTATCATAATCACTATCCGCTTCCATGAGCTATTGTTGCATATCCATGACTGTCTGTATCATTTGTTTTACAATTGGCTTTAGCTGTGCCATGTCCACATTGAGCTAGGTTTTTGGTATGTTTGGTTCTTCACCTGTTTGTACATCCTTACCCTTGTCAACATGTACTATCTCATTATGTGGTTGTTGGATTTGTAGCTAGATTTGAGGTTCTTCTTCTATATGTGGGATAGACTTAGTAGCACTCCCTTGAGATGTCACATACAGAGGTGAAGGCTCTGCTACTATCCGTATAGGCGTAAATCGTTCTTGTTCCCCGATTTCTTCTTGTGTTTACTCTTCTTTCGGGTTCTTCATTGTAGCCTGATCGTCAAGGTGGGCCTCTGTGACTTGAAGCTTTGTTGTGTCATTCATTTTTTATGTATGTACATCTTCTTTGTTTGGTATTTCCTTTGGTCCATCTATGAAGGTTGCAGCCGGTACTTGATCCGATTTCTTGCTCTCACCTTCGAGTGACTCCTTGAATTGATTTATTTCATCCCAATTACCATCATCATTTGATTCACTCCAAATATCAACATTCATGGTCGATGGTTCATGTTCTTCTTGGCTTTCAAATGATGAACTTGAATTAACTAGCCCCAATTCTCTATATCGATGAAATTTGGTTAGTCTCTTTCCTTGCATAGATGCAGTATGATTTTGATGGTAGTGGTGCCGTTGAACTGGCAGATTGATCTGTACTTCCATGAACTTGTGAGTCTCCTCCATAGCTTCCATTAGCTCGGTTTTAGTAATAGGAGTGACCTTTTCAATTTTGGTTCTTGGTAGTACATGCGTACTTTTTGATGGTGGAGTTGCTTCTTCCTCTTTTAGTATCTCTCTTAGTCTTTTGTCACCTCGCATCATTGGTTGTGTGCTTGTTCCTGCCTCTTGGGTCATTTTCACTCCTTTCCTCTTTTTTGGTACGGTTGCTAGCTTTGCATACCTAGCCATTTCAGTTTTTTGTGAGGTATTCCCGAATACCTAATGCATGGTATATTAATATGGTCACAAACACACTTCCGTTCAAAAATTTCTTATTCCCCCATTGTTTCTTGGCTTCAAATAGTCGTTCTTGAATATAGGGCATCAAGTTTATTTGGTTGTCGATTTGCTTGGTGGCATGATATAGTAGTTGAGCTATTATCTTTTACGATGTCATATATCTGTGCATATTAGGGAACAAAAGTGTTGATGCACCAATCTAACTTCTTCTTCAATATCAAAACGACAAATGTTTGGGTTTTAGTGCCATGAATTTCTTTCATGAGGTCTGTGATCCCATCCCTTAATGAGCTCGTGCGTGAATTTTATGGTTACCCATTCTTCTTCTGCATCAAGAACTTTAGCTTTTGGCACTGATGGTTTACCTACTACTGGATGAATGGTGTTCATGACTGAAGTGCATCTCTGGAAATCTGGCTTATAGATGGGTAACTCAAAATACTTATGGATTTTATCTTTTATCATCGCATCCATCATAGATGGAAGACCGTGTAAGACTTTGAAATCTTGCGACATCACTAGAAATTGGTGTTCGGTATCCATGATTTTAATAGTCACCAAGAACAAATGTTCCCCTGTTGGTTGTTCTTCTCGGAACCAATGACCTTTCACCTTTGTCACACTCTTCATTGGAAATTCAAGCACTTCCTCTTGAATCATTGCTTCAAAGTCTTTGGAAGCCATCTGCACTAGGAATGTAGTAGAGATCAGTTCAAGATAGACACCAATTCCGCAAGTTTTTGTGTAGCTTGTGATTATGTTGTCCTTCGCCACTCCATAACCCCTTGCATAAGTAAAGACAAGTAAGGTACCTTACCATACATTTTCTTAATTTTCAAGTTTGAAAGGAAACAAGAGGTTAGTTCATAGCCGAAGCATTTATTTATTTACACGGAATTATCAATCCTATGATAGTAGAAGCTAAGTCCTATTCTAGTTATGGAAATGTGCACCTCTAATTTTATTGAAGAAACTATGTGCCGAATGCATGGCCTTGTATTGTGGCCCTATCATGCATACTTTGGATGCACTTGATTCTTTATGAGTGCAAGAAGAGTCTCCTTGATCTTCACAATTGATTCCTTGTTGCTTCTTAGGTCTCCACATTAATCTTGTTTTCTGTGATGGTGGCATTTGCTACTATCATGTTCTTTTTACTCTACTCTTGAATGTGTTCTTGTACTTATTTTTGTTGTTGGGTTGGGTTTTCCATGTCGTGGTCATTTGAGGTTCTTTTTGGTCCTTGACTATTTCCTTTGCCTTATTTTGTTGGTATGATGTTTCCTTCAGTTTTTCTATCTCTTGACTTACTATTCTTTGAACTGCTTTTGGGATCCATATGCATTGCTTCGATTTTTGAGTCCTCATCAATGATTTTGGAAGCCAAACGCAAAGAAGACTTGGTATATCACCTTGAGATTTCAAACAATGATTAGTTTGTTGCGATTTTGTTGGATGGTTGATATGTTCCTGCATTATACTGATATGCTGAGGTAGTTTATCCTTGCATACCCAACATAGTTGTGTATTCAATGGAGGTGGTGTCTTTGTTAGAGGATAAACACTCCTATGTGCACAACAAAAGCAAATGAACCCTCCTAGGATCCTGAAATTTTTCAGACATAGGCTCTGTATTTTCTGAGTTTCTCTAAGTATATGCAGAGACTGAAAATGAAATTTTGCAGGCATAAACTAGACTTTAAGAGCTTTCAAATGAAAGTAAAATCACTCCATTTGGATATTGGATGATGCCTCAACTAGCTGCAACAAAACAGACAACTTGATCTCTCCACAGAGTATGAGCTAACTAGACAGACACTGTTCTGGACATTTCTCTGCATATGTGCAGGCACTGAACCTGAGACTTATACCAGACAAAGTAGAACTTATAAGCTTTCCAACAAGACAAAAATCATTGCAAATGGATTCCGGATGAAGGAGAAACAACAATTACAAGACCGGGGGGTCTGCCAAAAACATCTAGATAGATAGAGTGTGTAAAAGTGAAATTTCTGCAAAATATGCAAAGAACAGCTAGTAGGGGGTGTGCTTAAGCAAGGGGGCAGTTGGGCACGTATTTCCACGACTCTAAGTCATAATACAACTCATTAGAGGTTTTAAAGACCTCATACTAACCTCTTTAACCAATCAAAAGCATATACATGTCAAAAGTGAGGTCCAATCACATCAAGAGGTGAGCTAAATCTTCTCTAATCAAATTCTTTCCATTATGGGCATGATTTGATGCCTCCAACTCGTGGAAATCAGCCTCCTTTGATTGTGGATGATGTGGAAGGTTCAATTTGGGGCATGTTCCCACACTCTTGAGCTTGAAAAACTTTCAACACTCCCCCTCAAGCTCAAGTCTTTTCCTTTGTTGCTTCAGCCTATGTCTCTTATGTTGATAGCTTCCTTGAATCCTCCAAGCTTTGTACCTTCAAGAAACTTTGTCATCATGTCTGCAACCTGCATTTTAGTGTTCACATACCTTATATCTAGCTCTTTTGCCATCACCTTTTCTCTAACGAAGTGGTAATGAACCTCTATGTGCTTGCTCCTTCCATGAAACATGGGATTGTTAGCTAGATAGATGCTTGAAATGTTGTCTCCATAAAGAGGAAACTCGTGCACTTCCACTTCCAAGTCCTTAAGTAGCTTCTTAAGCCATAATAGCTCACATGTAGCCAATGCTAAACCTCTGTACTCAGCCTCTGTGGATGAAAGAGCAACAGTGGGTTGCTTCTTAGAGCTCCAAGAGATCACTTTTGTACCTATCATGAAAACATAACCCGATGTACTCCTTCGATCATCCTTGCTACCTGCCCAATCAGCATCACTATATCCTTTGACACTTAGATCAGCATCATATGAGTAAAATAGACCTTGGTTGATGGTGTGCTTGATGTAACGAAGCACCTTTCTTGCCGCCATAAGATGATCATGAGTAGGTGTATGCAAAAATTGAGAGAGAACACCTACTACATATGCAAGATCAGGTCTAGTGAATGTAGCATAAATTAATGAACCAATTATGCTTCTATATAGTGTAATATCTTGTATAGCCTCTCCTTGACCTGCAACCAACTTTGTATTGGGCTCCATGGGCTGAGAAAGTGGCTTACAACCACTCATACCAAACCTGTATAGCACATCCAACAAGTATTTTCTTTGAATCAAGAAGATGCCATTGTGTGCATAGATTACCTCTATTCCCAAGAAGTATTTTAGTGTTCCAAGATCAGATATCTTGAACTCCTCTCCTAGCTTTGATTTGATATCTTTAATACCTGCAATATCACTTCCTGTGATGATCAAATCGTCCACATAGATGCATATATATACCGTCTTGTCTCCTTGCTTCTTCATGTAAAGTGATGGATCTGCAACACTTTCTTTGTATCCACAACTTGATAAATAATCCACTAACCTCTGATTCCAGGCCCTTGGGGCTTGCTTTAGTCCATATAGTGCTTTCCTTAGCTTGCAAACATGATTTGGGTACCTCATACTAGCAAATCCTTGAGGTTGGCTCATGTAGACTACTTCTTCAAGCTCTCCATTGAGGAAGGCATTCTTCACATCCAACTGATATAAGCTCCATTTCCTTGATGTGGCCACTGCAATCAAAGTCCTAATTGTTGGCATCTTGGCTACGGGGCTGAAAGTTTCATCATAATCTATCCCGTAGCTTTGGGAGAAGCCTTTCGCCACCAACCTTGCTTTGTACCTAGCAATGGAACCATCTGAATTTCTTTTAATTTTGTAAACCCACTTATTACCTATCACCTTCATGCCTTCTTGAGCTGGTACCAAGCTCCAAGTATGGTTCTCATCAAGTGCTTTGAGCTCTTCCTTCATTGCCTCTTGCCATTCCTTGCAATCCTTAGCTTCTTCATAACTAGTTGGTTCTTTGTCCTTGATTACCTGAGTCATGTATGCATAATGCTTTGCAATGAAATTATCATATGTTAACCTTTGTACTGGATATCTTACTCTTGAAGACCTTCTTTCACTTCCTTTTGGTGTGGTTGCCATCTTCTTTCTTTGTTTGGCCACTCCTGGAGTTTGAACTTCTTCTATCTCTTCATCTTCCAACATGCTCTCGTCCACATAGCTTCCTTCTTCAACTGAAATCTTCTCTTTGCCTTTGACTTTGCTTTCTTCAGAGCTGGTCTCTCTTTCCCTAAGCCTTCCACTCCATGGTGAGGGTGTCCTTGTGTTGCATGAGTTGCTTGGACCACTCAAATCCATGCTTTCTTGAACTCTATCATCATTCTTCAAATCTGTCTCACCTATGTCTTCAACCTGCAATGGACTTGTGCATGCATACCAAGGCTTCAACTCATCAAAGACAACATCCCTACTTACCTTCAGCTCCTTGGTGATGGGATTATAGCATTTATACCCCTTTTGTTCCATAGAATATCCCAAAAAAATACACCTTTCAGATTTGGCATCTAACTTTGACCTCAACTCTTGAGGTACATGTACATAGCATATACAACCAAAGATTCTAAGATGTGAAATGCAAGGTTTTCTTCCACTCCATGCTTCCTCAGGGGTTAGATGATGTATACCTGATGTAGGACATCTATTCATGATGTATGTGGCTGTATATGTAGCCTCTCCCCAATAACAATGCGGCATATTCATTTCATTGAGCATACACCTTGCTACCTCTGCTATGTGTCTGTTCTTTCTCTCTGCTACCCCATTTTGTTGAGGGGTTACCTGCATGTAAATTGTCTTTTGATGCCATTGACCTGCAAAAATTCAGAAAATTCATGGGAGAAGTACTCTCCCCCTCCATCGGATCTCAAAGTTTTGATAAACTTGCCAGATTCCTTCTCCACCTGTGCTTTGAATTTCTTGAAGTAGTGGAACACATCTGATTTGTTTCTAATGCAATACAACCACACTTTCCTTGAAAAGTCATCAATGAAGGTTACAAAATACCTATTTCCAGCAAGGGATGCTTCTCTTGTTGGACCCCAAACATCCGTGTGAATGAGGTCTAAAACATTTGCACTTACATAGGTACTCTTCTTGAAGGGCAGCCTTGATTGTTTTCCTTGTTGGCAAGCTACACAAATTTCATGCAACATTTTAGATGTAAAATTTGGTAGGCCTCTTACCAAGCTCCTCCTTTGCATGTCCTTGAGCTTTTGTAGGTTGATGTGACCTATTCGTTTATGCCATAGATCCAAATCGGCTATCCTCTTGTCTCCATATGTGACATACATTGAATGGTGTGGCTGATTTATGTCCATTGTGAACATTCTCCCTTGCTTTTTTCCTTTTGCTATGAGCTTGAAACCTGCCCTTGGATCCTCAACAAAACATCCTCTTTCATTGAACCTAACTTGATAGCCTTTTTCTACCATTTGGCCTACCGAAATCAAGTTTTTGGTAATAGTAGGGACATGTAATACCTCTGATAAGCACTTTGCTCTTTGATTTCCTTCCAAACTGATATCTCCCACATGTTGAATGGTATGCTCTGAGTTATCACCTGTTTCCACATGCCCTTGATGCTTTGGGACCTGCAAATTACTAAAAAGATCCTTTCGACATGACATATGATTGCTACATCCACTGTCTACATACCATACATCTTCACTAGCTTGAGTTGTATCTTCACCATACCTCATGGCAAGTAAATAATCATTCCCTTGGCTGGATGATGTGTTTGCATAATTACCTTGCCCTCTATAATTGTTGTTGTTGCTTTGATTCCCTTGTCTTTGAGCTCTATGATAGCATTCATTTTCAAAATGACCGGGCTTACCGCATACAAAGCATCCATTTGAAGTGGCTTGTCCTCTTCCACCAAATCTTGCACCTCTTCCTCTATTTGTGGCTCTTCCACCTCTTTGACCTGCATTTTCTTGTTGTCCTTGACCTCCTTGGTTGCTTTGATATCTTCCTCTTCCTCTCGTAGCACCTCGGTTGTGTCTTCCTCTTCCTCTACCTGCATACAACAATTGCCCTTGGCTATCCTTGGCATTATGACCACCAAGGTTCATCTCCTCTGTCACCATGAGAGTGATTAGTTGATCAAAATCAGGAAGAGAGTCCCTTACATACACTGAAGTTGTGAAAGCCCTCCATTTTTCATCATCCCTAAGTCCATTTAGGGTGTGGGCGACAAGATCGTCATCATCTAGGGCACAACCAATTGACCCTAGTGCATCTGCAAGCTCTTTAACCTTTAATATGTAATCATTAGCACCTTGAGAGGGGCTTTTCCTAAGATTATTTAGCTCATTCTTGAGCTGAACTTTTCTAGCTTTTGTGGAGGTTGAGTACAATCTCTCCAAGCACTCCCACACCTTCTTCGATGTATCCAAATCTTGAATATGCCCTACCATAGAGTTGCTAATATGCTGAGATAAAATGAAAATGACCCTTTTGTCCCTTTCATCCCACTCTCTTACTGCTCTTCTCTGGTCATTGGTTGGATTTACCTCATCTATGTAGGGTTTTGGCTCTCCACCACTCACAAGTCCCCACAAACCTTTCCCCATCAAAAAATTGCTTATTCTAAATCGCCATGGTTGGTAGTTTCCTTTTTCGAGCTTCTCAATCTGAGCATTGAGATCAGCCATGGTGCCTCCTAACTCTTTTGAACCTCCCCCTTGATGCAATGAAGTTGAAAAGGATGTCTTTTACCTCAAAAAATAGAGCTACTCCTCTTGATGAAGCTTCGTCTTTGATTTGATGATGTATTTGCTTCCCTTTGTTGTTGACGTGCCCGGTCTTTGCTTCCTTCCTTCAAACTTTGATTAAGTCTTTACTTCACTTCAGTAGCTCCTTCTTCTCTCTTTGATACTCCACTTATAGCTCTGATACCACTGTTGGAGGATAAACACTCCTATGTGCACAACAAAAGCAAATGAACCCTCCTAGGATCCTGAAATTTTTCAGACATAGGCTCTGTATTTTCTGAGTTTCTCTGAGTATATGCAGAGACTGAAAGTGAAATTTTGCAGGCATAAACTAGACTCTAAGAGCTTTCAAATGAGAGTAAAATTACTCCATTTGGATATTGGATGATGCCTCAACCAGCTGCAACAAAACAGACAACTTGATCTCTCCACAGAGTATGAGCTAACTAGACAGACACTGTTCTGGACGTTTCTCTGCACATGTGCAGGCACTGAACCAAAGACTTATACCAGACAAAGTAGAACTTATAAGCTTTCCAACAAGACAAAAATCATTGCAAATGGATTCCGGATGAAGGAGAAACAACAATTACAAGACCGGGGGGTCTACCAAAAACATCTAGATAGATAGAGTGTGTAAAAGTGAAATGTCTGCAAAATATGCAGAGAACAGCTAGTAGGGGGTGTGCTTAAGCAAGGGGGCAGCTTGGGCACGTATTTCCACGACTCTAAGTCATAATACAACTCATTAGAGGTTTTAAAGACCTCATACTAACCTCTTTAACCAATCAAAAGCATATACATGTCAAAAGTGAGGTCCAATCACATCAAGAGGTGAGCTAAATCTTCTCTAATAAAATTCTTTCCATTATGGGCATGATTTGATGCCTCCAACTCGTGGAAATCAGCCTCCTTTGATTGTGGATGATGTGGAAGGTTCAATTTGGGGCATGTTCCCACACTCTTGAGCTTGAAAAACTTTCAACAGTCTGGACAGTTGACATCCATGTCGGTTTCTTTCGTATAGTGTTGATGGGTTGAGAAATGTCCTCACTTGTCCCCTCAAACTCAGGTCCTATAAGAGAATTAGTCACCGAATTATACAACACCTCACTACTGGCAGGTAAGTTTAGCTTATGACACTCATGATATGCATCTTTGTTTGAAGCTCCCTCCCTATCTTCCTTAAGGTCTGTTTCCTTAGGTAAGATTGTTCTAAGGATTTGTGGCGATCTAGCTTCTTATAGATTAAAGACTTCTTTGTGCCCTATTTTGGCTAATATGTATCCTTGTGTAAGGTGTATGTTGACTTCATTCTCAAAGATCCAGTCTTGTCCTAGGATCAGGTCTTTAGTAAGGCCTTCATCTTTGCATACCAAGAATCTTTGCTTCATAATGGAATTTCCTAGATGAACAGACATTAGGACTTCTCCTATACATTCGATGATTTGTCGTCCGATTCCTATCATATATGCCTTAGTGGGACTCATGTCGTTCTGAGGTGATGGGCTAATGCAACTCGCATGCAACTTAGTGCCGCTTTTGTGTCGATCAATGCATCCACTAGTTGATATTCCATGTTCCTAATTCCTAGGTTCAAGTTTATGGTCGGGAAATACTATTGCTTGCGTTGTTTGTATTGCCCACTTGGTAGTTTTCCATGGGTATCAGTTCCTCTCCCTGTGCATATCTTTCATCTCTTTGTCTCATCCACTCTTTTAGTTTCCTGATTTGTTCCAAGCTTCCATTCAAGCTTCTTCTCTAATCCTTTCTTCTTCCTTCTTCCGATTTTGTGCTCTCGCAAGCTATGCTAACATTGTGTCCATTAGGGGTCCCATATACCTTTTAACTCTAGAGCCACTAATGTAGTTGGGGAGTACATCTCCGTCTAGGGTGGCTAAGTTTACTGCTCCACTTGTAGAGATTTGATTTATCAATAATGGGCCATATCCTTGCTGTTGCAATTTCTTTGCATGTTGTTTCAATGTATACACTAATACCAAATCACCTTCCTTTAAGCCCTTCTCCTTAATTTGTGCATCGTAATAGGCTTTTTGTCTCCTTTTAGCTGCATAAATTCCTACTATAGCTTGTAATCTCGTTTCGTGCAGTTTTTCAATTTGGTCCAATTGATGGGATAATTCATGGCTAGTCCAATCGTTATGTTGTGCTACACATAGGGCATGAACTAAAAAATCAATGGGTAAGATTGCGTTCTATCCATATACTAAACTAAAAGGAGCGGTTCCAATGGCCGTCTTGTAAGCCACATAGAAGGCCCAAATTGCATGATGCAATTGTTTGTCCCAGTGCAACTTGCCATTGTTGACTATTTTGGTCAACATAGTGCACAATACCTTGTTGGAACTTTTTGCAAGACCATTGGCTTGAGGGTGGTAAGGGGCTGATTTTTTTGAGTGTCAAGGAATTCGTTCATTAGTGATTCTATTACTTCATTGATGAAGTGTGTTCCTCTATCACTTACTATCTCTATTGGCAACCCAAAGCGGTAAAGATATTTTCAAAAAGGAATTTAGCTATGGTTTGTGCATCACTTTTCCTTGTTGCTTTTGCTTCTACCCATTTTGTTAAATAATTCGTGGCCATTATTATATATTTGGCATGTGATCCTTTGGCTGGAGGATTTATAGGTCCGATGAAATCAATGCCCCATTTGAAAAAGGCTCTTGTGTAGATAGGTCTTAGAGGCATGTCATCTCTTCTTATAGGATATTTGGTCCTTTGGCATACCTTGCAACTTCGTACATATGTGTTGGCGTCCATGTGTAGAGTTGGCCACCACAAGCCTGCAAAAAGAACCATTTTCACAGTTTTTTGAGTTGAATAATGTCCTCCTACTGCACATGCATGCACCATCTCTAGAATGGGTAAGTATTCTCCTTGATGTACACATAACCATAACTGAGTGTCCTTTTCCTTTTGAATAATTGTTTTCTAGTTATCTTGTAGTCCTTACTCATTTCCTATAGGGTCCATTTCCTTGCTACACTAGCTCCTTCCTCATGTGTTTGTGTTTTTAAGAATTTTTTACGAATGCTTTACTCTATGCTGGTGCTATTGTAGAGAATTGTAAAGATGCATGGTCCTCTAGGGTATTCTCCTGGCATTCTTGGCAATTGCTCACATGTTTATGTACATCCTTTGGCATGTATGGCCAGTAGACTCCTAGTCTCATCAATTCTCTAATTGTCCCATAAACTCCCTTACGGATCTTCCATCGGTTCACATGACCTTGCTCCATTAAGTTTTCCTGTTCAGCTTCTTTGACACATCTCAATAATATGCCATTTGGTTCTTTCTAGTACAAACTTCCTACTACAATATGTAAGTTACCGATTGCAATAATTCTTTCCTGGTATCTCGGTTGATCCTATGGTGTGGTCCATGCATGGGGTTTGGTATTAACTTTTTTGCCCACTTCGGACATACTTCTAAATTGAATAAGTATGTATCCGGTAGATCATCAGCAATTCCATTGGGCGGTTTTCTATGTGTCATTCGAGATAGGTGATCTACTCTTACATGAGTGTATCCATTTTTAACTATTACTTCAAAATCAAACTCCATCAACAATAGGAACCATCTCACTAGTCTTCCCATATTACAGGGCTTACTGACTAGATATAATAAGGCATGATGATTGATAAAGAACTTTTGAATTTGTTGGCTAGGAGGTAATGTCAGAATATCTTGACTGTGTATACCATTCCTAGGCCTTCTCTTTCTATAGTGGTATAGTTAGTCTCTTCCTCATTTAATTGTCTACTGGCATATGTGATGGGATGATCTAATTTTCCTCCATTCGTTGGTTGGGCTAGTATGCATCCTATTGCATAATTAGATGCATCCACATGGATGCAGAATGGTTTGTTCCAATTAGGTACCTTCAAGATATGTGCTGAATTTAGTCATCGTTTTAACTCATTAAATGCCTTTTTGCATTCTTCCACCCAAGTGAATTGAGTCAATAACCCATATAGAGGCTTAGCGATTATAGTGTACATGTGGATAAACCAGGGATAGTATCCACAATGACCCATAAGGCTTGTACTTCCTTCACATTTTTAGGTCTAGGTAATTCTAAGATCACCTTAATCTTATTCTCATCCATGAAAATTCCGTTATCTGACACAATATGTCCCAAGATCTTTTCTTGCCTTACCATAAAGACACATTTTTCTAGATTTAAGCAAACTCGGTATTGATGGCATTTTTTGAATATTCTCCATAGTTCTTGAATGTGTTCACTTATTTGATTGGAATAAGTGCACAAATCATCTACATATATTTCCATGCTTTTTCTTAAAAATTCCTTGATACATGACACATCAGTCTTCGGAAAGTTGCAAGGGCATTGGTGAGTCCAAATGGCATCACTCGAAAGGTGTATACTCCCCATTAAGTTGTGAAGGTGGTCTTATGTTGGTCCTCTATACCAAGTTATAATCCGAGAATCCATCCACAAAGCTATAGACTTCCTTGCCTGCAACTCTTTCCAATAGATGGTCGGTGATAGGTAAAGGATAGCTATCACATATGGTAGTTGCATTCACTTTTTTCAAGTTGATGTAGACTCTAAGATTACCATTCTTTTTGGGTGCTACAACCAAAGGTGATACCCATTCTATGTGCTCTATCTCATAAATGTGTCCCTCCGCCAACAACTTGTTAATCTCTTCTTTAATCTTCACGGAATAAACATCATTATATGTGTATGGTCGTTGCTTCAAGGGTTTTGCTTCAAGTGTCATTGGAATTATATGGGAGCAAGTAGATGGATCTACTCACTTGAGGTCTTTATAAGTCCATGCAAATACATCCCTATATTCCTTGATTAGCTCTATCAATTCTTGTTCTTCTTCCAAAGATACATCTTTCCCAATGTAGGTGCATCTCTCCTCTTCTTCTTCCATAGTTACCAGCACTTTCTTGGTTTGTTCCTTATTATCGTAAACTTATCCATCAGTTGCTTCTCTCTTGGGCATTTGAATAGCTATTTTTTGTTCTTCTACTTTGTATATCTTAAAATGTTCAAGAACTTTGAAAAGATCTGGTGGTTGCTCTACTCTGCCTTCCCTTTCCTCATTGTCCTGTCTCGTTGGGATTACTTCTACTGAAAATACTTTTGGTGTCTCCTTTTCCTTTTTTGCCTCAATCTCTTCTAGATATTGTTCCTCTGAATCAAATTCTGGTTCCATCTCTATGCTTTCATAATCCTCCCTCCATTGCTTTTCTAGTAATTCTCTGGTTTCCATTTCTTGAAGGATTACCATGTAAGATTTCATCATAGCCTTCTTTATCCACACACTCATCCATGGTTAGTACTTCCTCATTTACACACACACATTTAGTGTGGCTAATTTCCATCCATCTGTGTTGTTTGAATTCTTCATCTGGGAAGATTTGAGGCATGTATGTTGGGTCTTCTATGGCCTGATAATTCTGATGGCCTATTGGCCATAACTGCATTTTGCTTTCTTCTCTTTTGGCCTCTTTACACATCCATAGCTGAAAGTCTTTATTCATCCATGATTGCTCACTAGATCCTGCACTATGAATGCACAAATCATCTTCCTCTCAATGGACTGGATTCCATTGTAATGGGGGTACATCCCTATACAAAAAGGTGTGTAAATTTATCTTTATAGTTATCCCTTGGTGTTGTAAATATAATGCATCCCTTCCCCAATCTTGTACTACTCTGAGTTCTCTCATGAATGGTTGACCCAAAATCATTTCATAATTATTGGCTTTTCCAAATTGACATATAGTTATAGTGTGTCCGAACTCTACTCCGTAGGTGGTCAGTTTAATTTTTTCCACTATTCCTAATGGTTGTAGGGATGGTTTTCCCCGTTCTTTCCAAATCTCTTTTGTAGCTATGCCTACACAGCTCTGATGTCTAGGATGGCCTTCATCCTATATCCATTAAAAGTGATGGGAAGGCACATATTTCCATCATCACCCTTGCTAAATTATCCAACTTTGTTTATAGGGATTTGGATGGTTGATGGAGTTTTAGTTTCTTTCTTCTCATTCGTAGGTTCTCAAGTTTCTATTCTCAACTTCCCAACTAATTGCTTCCACAATTGTGGCTTGGCTCGTAGTAATTCTTTTATTTTCAATAAGCATCGCATCTTAGTTTTCTTGAGCTTCACTAAGTTGTGTGATATCTTATCTTGTGACCTTTCCACCTTGCCCCAGATCATGGGAGCATGGAATACTACTGAGCTTCTCTTGTATTCTCCCATATAATTTGGTAGCAGGGAAATGATGTTCGATTCCTCCTTGTTTCGGTCTAAAATGGACACTTCCTCATATGCATCCTCTAAATTTGGCATAGGTTGATTTTCCCAAGTGTCTAGTTCTTCAAAATGTGGTGGTGACTTCTCATTCTTTTTCCAGTGTTCATCTTGAACCCTAGCCCACAAGTCTTATGGCCAATTGGCTTCTAGTTTTGGAATTATAGAAATCCGCTCTTCCTTGTCACTCTGCTGGTCTTTTTCACTACTTTCCTCTTGTGGTGTCTTTACTTGTTTTCAATTGTTATTTCTTGACCTTCATTAAACTAGCCTTCAAGTATCCTTGTCTCTGGAAGGATGGGAATAGTATGTTCCAAAGTGGTTTGAGCTATTTCTATGACTTTCATGTATATTGCAAACCTCTCCTTCTCTAGCTCTCATTGTGCATAGAGTTTCTCATGTTGCTCTATTCTTGGTCCGGTCACAATTCTGGATTGATAAGCCTTTATCCACATATCCAAGTCTTTTGGCATTGGGTCTGCTAGAATTGATCATAGTTCAACTAATATTGATGCTTGAATAGTTGATTGGGCGTTTCCTTGCACCTCTAGCTCCTGATGATTCTTACTTTCCTTTACAACTTTCTCATTCTCTTCATTTTTCTTCTTTAGCCATTTACTCCTGAGTTTTTCTCTTCTAGTCTTCCACCTTTGTGTCTTCCTCGTTTTGCTAGTTTCTCCTTGGTATTCTAAATCCTCCACTATCTAGATCTTGGGTCCTAAACTTTTATCCATCTGAGGCTCAAAATCTATCTCTTTTACTACTTGTCTTTTAGCTTGTGCTCAAATAATAGCCTTGAGCGGTACTGTGTACTCTTTGTCACTTCCAGATGATTCAACGACTTCTATTACATTGATCTGGGTAGTGTTATGACCCTTATTGGGGCAATATCTAAATAGATGCTCCTTGCCACAATCATTGCAATATCCTTCCCACATCCTAGGGGGTGTTGGGTTGTATGGCATGGTGCATTCCCTTATGAAGTGATCTCCACCGCATCTATAGCATGGCCCTCTTGGTGCAGGTAGTCTAGTAGGCGGTCTCATTGGGGTTTGTGCTTTAGGTGGGGTATACATCAGGTTCACATATTCTGATCCATAAGAGTTTTCATACCCTTCATAACCATAGTATTGTTGCTCGTAGGTTTGGTCGTATTCTATTAAGCTAGCATCATAAGGATAGTATTCTCCTTGAGCCTGCTCATATCTCTCATTTGTCATTTCTACACTAGCTACGGGTGTAGCAGGTACTATAGCTCTTTCCAAATTTTCCTCTAGTTGAGCGTATTTGATTGGCACTACGTTCTATGGATGGGGTGGTTGTTGTCCTAACATGGGTTGTGGTTTTCCATATCCTCCTTGTTCGTATGGCATGGGTGCTCCATGTGGTCCTAGATAAGGGTTGTATATAGGAACCTCTCTGCCTTGTTCCCTAGGAGGATATCCATAAGGTTTGTATTGGGGTTGAGCCGCTAGCCTTGGTTGTCTAATAAATGGGAAATTTTCAGTATTGTGGTTGGTATATTTTTGCTCGATATGACAATACAGGTTGGGTCCTTGAGGTGGTTGCCTATTGTACGAGTAGGGTTGTGGTAATCCTACTCCTCCTCTTGTGCATGTGTGGGATGGATGGTCTCCACCGCACAGGGTGCATCTTCTCAACATTGGCATTCTCATTGGGGGATTTTGTTAGTTCCTTTGTACATGCACTCCTAACTTTTTAGCTACTAGCTCGGCTGATTCCTCCACATTACTTGAACTAGACATCACAATACTCCTAGTGTCTTCTGATTTAGTGAAACTTTGTGTATTTTTGAGATCATCTGCTGAGTTGTCTTTCAAGTCTATGCATTCTTGGAGACACTCGCTCAAGATTTGCAATCGTTTCACATAGACTAACGTTCTCAATGTCTATTGGTCAATCCATCTAGAAATAGGGATATCATCTTTTACTGTGAGGGTCTCTCCGTTACTGGACATCTGTCAACATATTGGTTAAATCTTTGGGCCACAGTTTTTATGGTTTCGTTCGAGGCTTGTTTGAAACTATGAATCAATGATGACAAGTTGTGCTTAATCCCTCGCTTGGTGAATTCTCCAATAAACTCCTGGAAGAATTGTTCAATATTACCAAAGCGGTTTGGATCGAAGGGTTGGAACCAAGTTAAGGCTGTTCCTATGAGGGTTAGCCCAAAGGATTCATATTGCACAAAAAAGTCATCAACTTCTTCCGCTCCCAACACTTGCTTGAACTCGACGATATGATCATGGGGTTCTCCCATGCCATCATATTGATTTGTCATGCATTTAGCCACCGGGATTGGTCTTAACCTTCTTACTGGCTACGGGGGCATAATCACTATAGGGACTGCCAGTGTTCATGCTTGCATCCCTAATCCTACACCTAGTTGTGGTCTTGGCTAATGGGTGGTCTATTCATATTTCCTATCCCTTGATTAGCTTGGTTGTGGGGATTCATTCCTGACATGGTGAACTGAACATGGGTTTTGGTGGGGATGCTTCATTGACTTGTTTGACCTGACATGGTGTTCTCTATTTCTTGATGGGATTCAAAAGGGTTTTGCAAGGTAGTTGCTTGCTCTCAAGGAGGGAATGCAGGCAACCCCATGTATTTTAGCCAAGACCTATCGACTTTTCTACCAGCCAATATCTCCTTTCATTTTGTTCTAAGTAAGTGACTCTAGACTCATCTTCAGGATCCTTTAGCTCATGTATAGTTACTGGGTTTACTCCTTCTCCCCATGTGGGTGAGTCAATTTGTAAAAGTAGATCTGATCCATGGATCAAATATACATCCACCAAGTAATCATCTTGAGGTATCAGTTCCCCTCTCAAGACTTGAGTCACTATGGACTTGCCCCTTGGGGTAGTCATAGTGTCTCCATTATTAGGTCTCTCTAAAGCTCCTTACCCTTCTAGTTCCCCTCTGCCATTGATATGATCTAGGTTTTCAGTCACTACATAGATTTGACCCAACTTGTCCATATAAACTCCTCCTTCATACTTGACAACGGGTCTCGAAACTATTTCTGAATCAGTAGAGTTTACCATTCATGCTACTGACCTATTTATGCCATCAAGGTAAATAGGTACTCCTTATAGCTTGGTGGACACGCACTATAAAGAGGTCCGGTATTCTCCCTCTATGGTGGACATATGTTGAAGTATGGGGAGTAACCAACCCAAACCGCCTCACATGGAAGTGAGGGGCTCTTCCAAGAGGAGTTGCAAGAAGTGCAAGCTACGCACACACACCCACGTCCATGAACAATGGCACCATGGCCAACGTCAAAAGGAGCAAGGGAGGGCAATGCTCACACACAAGCCAACCCCAAGTGCCAAACCCACACACATGGACCAACGCCTAGCACACAAGGAGAAATGTGGAAGCCAAATGAACCTTCATTCCATTAGCATGGAGGCCAAGGCCATGGCCAAGGGACCTCCTTTACAAAATGAGCCTCTCCTTATATAAGAGAGGAGGAGGGATCCGTTGAGTACAAGTGGCCACATGCTTCATTAACTAGGATATTCTAAAAATGATAGGTAGTTGGGAAAATCAAAAAAGGAATCTTCTTAGAGAGAGAGAGCTCTTGCACGTATCCAAAAGAAAGCTCTCATTTCTAAAATAAGGAAAGACTCAAAAAGAAGCCTTTTACAAAAAAGAAGGATAAGGTTGAGTTTTTATGGGTTTTCTCAAAAAAGGAAATAAGGGAGAGTTCCTATGAAGAGCCTGTATAGAAAAGGAAAAAGTGGGAAATTTGAGGCACTTCCACACAAGGTTTTGAGCCTCCAAGTATCCTTAGCTTCAAGGGAGGCCTCCAAGTACTCCATAGCCTTCATAGCTTCATGGGTCCTTCATAACTTCAAGGTTCCAACACCCTCCCCCACCTAGTCTTTGTCGTCCTCGACAAAGCTAAGAGAGGAGAGGCATACAGTGCCAAACTGGTCCAAGTTTGGAGTCTTCAATTCTTCAAATATGCAACAGTTCCAATCTGAATTTTGCAAGGCTGCAAACCTTCAAATCTCTAATCCAGCAATGCTGAGCGACACAATCCCCTTGGGGGGCAGTCAGCCCAGCATGTATCCAAATTTGTAAGTCTGCAAGTCTTTCAGGCCTGCAATGCTGAGCGACACAATCCCCTTGGGGGGCAGTCAGCCCAGCCTACATCCAATGTGCCTTCTCTCCAAGCTCCAATATCTGAAATTTAAACATACACAACAAGTAGACTGAATTTGAAAAGAACCACCAAAAAAATATAATCCCATTTTTAGTTTCCACTTCAGGGAACATCCATTGCTGCAAGACTTGCACTACAAGAGAGAACTCTGCATGACAATCTTCTTGCTCCTTGCTACTTCAAGAATTTAGCAGAAAGCATGTGTCTCACTTGAAACCAAATATCAAGTACAGCAAGAAGCACCCAAGTTTGTCATTAACACATGCAACAGGTTTTCCCCTTTGCACAATACCACAGCGAAGATCATACTTTGCTCATATATGAAAGTCAAGAGTCCATGACCTGCAAAAGACAACAAGTGGGCACCTTCCCTGCAGTACATTGTCCCTGTTGGTAGCTCAAAGAACTAGCACCAGATTAGGATGTGAAACATGTTGCAAGGTGAAACCTAGAGAAGTCCAATATCTGCACAAAAATATATTAAGCCCTGAACTCAAACATGAACCCGAACCAACACATATGTCAACCATTGTTTTCCATTAAACATAAGTGAACATTCACTATAAGACATATGAAGAGAGAAAGTGAGTTAGAACTTCCAATAATAGTAGCTCTCTACATAAGATCCATAGATTCATGATGAGCAAGTAACATGAAGACATTCATCTTATGCTCGAGGAAATCAAGGACGAGCCTAATGCATCCATGAGTACCAAATATATTCAACTTTTTCAATGCTTCCTATAGGTGACTTGCAAAAAGGAATGCCTGCTTTAGCCCAATGATAGGAAAAAAATAATTTCCCATTTTAGCACTCCCAGAATTCCAATGTGTCCCTGCAAATAAGTGTTGTGAGCTCCCCCAGTCTAAGGAAGCACCCTGCACCTTTCCATAAATGTCTTGAAGTGGCTACCCTAACAGAGCTTGAAGATCAAGAAAATAAACACCCATTCTAAGTTCTCTAGCTAATCTTCATACCCAAACCCAGATTCGTAAGAGGATACTGGTTATGTCCTATTGGGCAGGAGAAAAGAAAAGGTTGGAGGTGCCTTAACAATCATGTGGTGAGTTAGGAAGATAGATTCAGCCATGAGTCGGCTGAGGTCAAGACATAGCTCAAAGCATCAAAGCAATCATGAGAAAAGAGATGGGGCCCTGAAGAGGATCTCGAGTGCTTTTATCATGATGGTCAGGGTATGTGTCTCCCCTATGTGACCCTCTAATCTTGGATGTGTCTGGTTTCTACCTTAGAAGCCCCTTCACATAGCATAGCATTCCATAGAAACTGCCCCAAGCATATATGAGAATCAGTAGCACAAATCTCAAGAAGACACTTTTGAGCAATCCAGATTTATGAGTTGTACACAGACAAACCCTGTGTGACCCACATTCAGAACCACCAATCTGGTTCACCAACAAGCCCTACTTCTATTGTCATGCTACTTATAGACCAAAAAAGTAATAGCTAGCCCCCAAACCTGGAGCCAACTTTTGTGATCAGATTTTGTTTGTTTGGTCCATTTGAATAGCGAGACCTGCCACTTTCGGCCATACTTCTTAATGTTACAACCGTTCAAATGACCCAATTTTCCTCCTACAATAATGAAAACGTGAGCTATGATAGTCACAGGAATCTAGCAACACATGTGCAAACCATACCATAGTAAACAGTGTTATCTCCGAACAAGAATATTTTTATCTGCAATGGAAAGTCGTGTCAAGGTGGAAGCATTAGAATCCTAGGTAAAACATCATTAGAACAATGAAGTGCCATGTAATTGATGGTCTCCGCCCAACTCCAATCTGAGAGCTTCGAACATAACATAATCTCTGGGAGCAATCCTTGCAAGAAGTGTGTGAGCCCCAAAACCTATCGTATTCTCAGAAGAGGCATACATAGGAAAGCACTCAACGTGTTAATTTGATCTTTATAAGTTGCAATGTGGGTATTCAATCAGATCATGGTCCAGCTGTGTTGGTGAGCCTGTCGATCGGAGATGCATGTATTTCCCTTTAGTTACACCTCACGGCCCAATGGTTCTCATATTACAAATACTGAGTGCCTAGTATGCATTTTCATGGAGTTCACATGCACACAAAGTAGCATACCCTATTTTCAAGCAAGGAAGGCGAGAATATATATAAAGCCTAAATGTACTCTTGCTTGGCAACTTAAATCTTCAAAATACTCTTTATCTTCCAGTTGCACTAAACCTTCCTCATTCCAGCAGTCTGAATAACTCCTTCGAAATCCTGCACATGAAAAGATTCATCCTTTCTAGGTCGAAAAGGGAAAAATAGGCCAAGCAATGTGGCCTTAATACCAAGTAAGCAAGATTCAGACAGATTCTTAATCATTTCCGTGCAAGAGTGATTACAGCAGATGCAAAAAAAAAAAAAAAAAAAAAAATTGAGATACTTGCTCGAAAATCAAGGCATCCTGTCAAATGGTGATCTGTAACAAGTCTTCCTCTTGAGTATATGATCCACAAATGACTAAGCAAGATTCTTTTGTCAAGGAACACATAAACACAATCATCACAGCGAGACAACACATGTAGCCTTAATTCAACACCCTTGAGTGAAATAAAGATTGACATGGAGAACATGTTGTAGTAGGACTAATAGAGTATGCAACAGCACATATGCAACATTCGTCCTCCTTGTCAGTGAGAAACCTGGTCATTAAAAAAAACACCAAGCTTTTGGGAGTTCCCATATTCTTCTACACAAGCAGAACTCAGCCACAACTCCATGGAAGCACCAGCAAGATAGGTAGTCTAGAGTTCAACTGTTCAGCAAAGATCAGGAAATGGAGATGCTTATACCTGTAGATGTCCAATAAGAACCCGCCTTGGCAGCAATGTGGAGAGCAGCTGCTCTTTATCTAAGCACTTATACCTCATACCACCAGCTTGTGAAAGAGAGGGTAGTGTGGGAAGATAAGTTTGAAGGGGCAACAAAAAATGTGATGGACAGCCATGCTCGGAGAGGCAAAACTTCGCCATGCACAAGGGAAGATCACACCGTGTAATCCTATAGAGAACTTCAACACAAGAGTGGTGGGGATAGTGCAAACATCACTTTAGAGTGAACAGTTTGGATCCATTCATGATGTCTTCAGAAATTCTAATGAATTGCTTGCCTGTGCCATTCCTTTGTTGTAGTGAACTGCAAGCCATGGAAGCGAATAGGCAAGTTACCTGCGTTATGTAGTGAGGGAGCCCCCACGATCCAACACACATGGATAGCAGAGGCCCTGGGCCCCACATCTCCTTCTAGATTTGTCCCTCTGAGAGCAGCAAGTAGCCGTCTTTGAATGTCCTTCCATTCGGAGCAGCAACAAGCTATTGAGACAACACCTGCCTGTAGATGTCTGAAAATCCAATTCAACCGCATCCATCACCTGCTTGATAGACATGGATGAGAGCATGAAAGAGAGGAGCAGCATGATGAGGCACAAGTAGCACTATCGCAAGGTTCTCCATGACTGTCAGCTGAGATGTCGATGTACGAAGGGGAAGCCGAAGAAGAACCTCGACCAAGATAAGAGTGTAGAGGAATCGGTGCGCCACACGGATGGACTAAGAGAGCACAACAACACATTTAGTAACTGGTGCTGAGTGAGTCCACGATAGATGATAACACCAATGCCATGTATAGGGCCGCCAAGTCTGGAGCATAACTCGCAGAGCAGAAGCAATTCCAATGAGGGAGCTTAGTGTGAACTTTAACTTTAGATCAGGAGAAGAGAGGATGGGTGGGAGAGGACTAGCTCCCAATCACGACCATTCAGCTGCCATCAAGCTGAGGGAAAAGCCAAATCTCACCACTACAGCCATAGCGATCGATGAGAAGCCTGATGAATGCAAAGGAGATTGCACGAGAAGGATGCGCCATGCTGGGGACAAACAACATTCATTCCAACAAGTTGGAGGGAGTAAAGCTCAACCCCAAGCTGTAGAGTTGAGAGGGGAAGCCATGGCTCACCCCTGAACATGTCACAACAACCATTGGAAGAACCTACCAGAATGCTTTAAGCAAGACCTCAAAATGCCGATAGGAGATGCAAAATGATGTTTCCTTATGAACGCATACAATAGATGTATAGAAGATGAAAATAGAGCAAAACCCCATTAGCAACAATAGTAGGGTGAGCACTGTAGGGAGTTCTGCCAACCTCAAATGAAGCTCTCTGTGAGCCCTTGAGGTGTCGACTCAGCCTATTACCACAAAGGCCACTGGGGAAGCCAAGCTCGACCGGGGTGTAGAGCAGAGAAAAAGGAGAGGGTGACTGCCCAAGAGGCCGATAGTCCACTGTTCCTTCTACAAATATATTTGTATGAGAGGGAGATCAAAAGGAGAGCCGCCACGACCTCGACCAGAAGTGGAAACACATGGTAACTGTAAATGATTGACGGATTTACCCCTACCCGCATGATCCATTGGGGGCACCAGAACCGAACCCCTATAGACTGTTGAGGAGCTTGCGACGCCAAGGGCCTGCCCACATAGTCCTCCCAACAGATATGTGCAAAGTCACAGGACCTGAAGCTTGACCTCGATGAGCCTGATGATGTAGTAGATCCGCCACGTACAGTAGCGGAAATGCACCAGAGTCACAACGATAGGGAGTTTCAAAGGAGAGTCACAACTTGGGATGGGTCTAACGGGGGGAAAGGAGGGGGAGGAAGCTACCTGCCCCCCCACCCCTTATCCGCAATGCTGTTGAGCAAGAAGGAGGCCCGAACCAGCATACAGAAGTGAGTTTGGCCTTCAAGACTCGGGCGGCAGGCAGAGTAAACAAGGAAGATGATGAACCTTCCCCCCACTCTTTTCGCACACGGATCCAATTGAAGATGGAGGGTGAAGGGGAAGTAAATTCCCCACAATCAGAATATCACCTGACCAAAGATTTCGGCAATAAATGACGAGTAAGGATCCATGTTCGACCCTACCATCTCCAGAATACACGTCGCTACCTAAGGTCCCGCATTTGCATAAAATAAAAGGCATTTATTTTTTTATAACATTGGTTTTGTTTTGATGGACAAGAGGGAGGGACATCCGATGGTAACTACCCACCCTTTTACCCAAAGTCAACATCAGTTTTCAAGAAAGGTCAGAGATGAGGTTGATGCTAGCATGAGTGTGTAGAAGTATGTGTATGTGAGAGGGATAGAGAGAGAAGGGGGTTAGGGGGTGTTTTTTTGCAACAAACAAAGAAATGAACTAATCTACTCAAAAAATTAACAAAACGAGAGGTACCCTTGCCCAATCGAAGGCCACATGGATCCACAACTCAATCCAAGCGTGAGGTGCATCCACCAAGTGTAGGCACGGCAAGCTTGAAAAAACCCAACGGTTGAAGGTCGATCATCCCCGGCAACGGCGCCAAATTTTGTTGAAGTATGGGGAGTAACCAACCCAAACCGCCTCACATGGAAGTGAGGGGCTCTTCCAAGAGGAGTTGCAAGAAGTGCAAGCAACGCACACACACCCACGTCCATGAACAATGGCACCATGGCCAACGTCAAAAGGAGCAAGGGAGGGCAATGCTCACACACAAGCCAACCCCAAGTGCCAAACCCACACACATGGACCAACGCCTAGCACACAAGGAGAAATGTGGAAGCCAAATGAACCTTCATTCCATTAGCATGGAGGCCAAGGCCATGGCCAAGGGACCTCCTTTACAAAATGAGTCTCTCCTTATATAAGAGAGGAGGAGGGATCCGTTGAGTACAAGTGGCCACATGCTTCATTAACTAGGATATTCTAAAAATGATAGGTAGTTGGGAAAATAAAAAAAGGAATCTTCTTAGAGAGAGAGAGCTCTTGCACGTATCCAAAAGAAAGCTCTCATTTCTAAAATAAGGAAAGACTCAAAAAGAAGCCTTTTACAAAAAAGAAGGATAAGGTTGAGTTTTTATGGGTTTTCTCAAAAAAGGAAATAAGGGAGAGTTCCTATGAAGAGCCTGTATAGAAAAGGAAAAAGTGGGAAATTTGAGGCACTTCCACACAAGGTTTTGAGCCTCCAAGTATCCTTAGCTTCAAGGGAGGCCTCCAAGTACTCCATAGCCTTCATAGCTTCATGGGTCCTTCATAACTTCAAGGTTCCAACACCATAAAAGCTCTCCCTTGGGACTGAACCGTGCATGTCCTCTGAGGCCATGGGTAATTCCTCCTCTGGGTAACTAGATGTGTCTGAGTAGATTGAAAGAGAATTTGGTTGGGTAGCACTTCCTACTGATGAAATGAAGCTTCTTCGACTACCTAACGCTCGTACAAATCTTAAGTTCATTCACCTCTTGAGTCCTATGTCTTCTTTGTTTTCTCCCCTAGGTCCTTATTCTTCCCACTTTTTACTTTTAGGTTGCTCTAGTTTTCCACTATATATGATACTGATGTAAAGTGTTAATCTCCAAAAGAACAAGTTACTCTTGTATTTAGAGCACCTCTATAACAAGAATAACTCAAACCTTCACCAATTTTAGAAGATCAATACTCAATTGTCAAATTCTTGAACAAACTATGAAGAAGGAGAATACACAGAAAGTCTGCTGCACATAATTCACTCATTGCCTTATCAAATGTGTAAAGTTTTTTATAAAACTTTGTAAGAGGTGTTGCCTATAGATTGCACACCTTCTCCAAGTTGAATTACTCCAAAAGATTCAGTAAATCTTGAGAAATAACTTCAATAAGTCACCTATGTCTAAAACTGTTCTTCTGAGAAGTCGATTTAGACACTTATGAGTTTAAACCTTTGGTTCTCTCAATATAGAACCCGTTTCTACAAATGCTTTTAGCCACAAGTATCTTACCTTCCAACTTAAAGATTAAGTACTTGCTTGCTCAAAACTTTAAACTGTGGAAGGAGAATTGATCAAAACATTCGTATCAAATTTTGCGCCTCCAGTAACTTCACTTCTTCTCGTTACATATGCAAATGTTCCTACACTCAATTCTCTCAGCCTGATCACAATTGAAAGCTGAAAATTTGTACAAAAGTCGATTACCTATAGAATTAGACTTGTACAAAAGCATTTCACAAAAGATCTAACACAAAAAGGAGAAAACTCAAAAATATCGGGTGCAACATTTTCTTCATTTCTGAGAAAAATTACAACTGAGTGATGAGAGAGTCTTGACTCACTTCTGAGATGTCTAATGACACATATAACTACTGATTACTCTATTCTCATGCTCTCTCATACTTGCCCCAACATTTTCCAAAGTATATATAGACAAAAATTTACAAGCTTATGACTACTCAAAGATATAAGTGAACTATCTCTGAAATAATGTACATATGTGTACACATCTTCCTCTTTTGAATGTATTCTTCTTCCATGCTTCACAACTTGAATCTTTCCTTCAAACCTTGACTTCAACTCTTCATCAAAACACCAATTGTTGATTGTCCTGCACCAACATCTCCCCCTCAATCATCAATTGAGGTTTTCTCTATCTTCTTTATGCCTGCCATGTCTTTGAATTTCTGTAGCTTTGGTCCATCGAAGCTTTTGGTAAGCATATCAGCTATCTGATCTTTTGTTGAAGTATGTATGACTTCAATCTCTTTATCCATCACCTTCTCTCTCAGAAAATGATATTGTGTTTAGTCCTTGCATGAAACACAGGATTAGCAGCTAAATACAATGAACTCATGTTATCTCCATAAATGATAGGTGTACTCTGTATGGTGTCAAAACTCTTCATGAGAATCTTAAGCCATATCACTTCCTTTGCAGCTTCAACCATACCTTTGTACTCAGCTTCTGTAGATGATAAAGCAACTGTGTGTTGCTTCTTTGAACACCAAGAGATTAACTTATCTCCCACATAACACAAGTATCCATATGTTGATCTTCTATCATCAGGATTACCTGCCCAATCTGCATCACTATATATTTTGATGTTTGTATCTGATGTAAAACCATAATACAAACCCTCTTTGAGTGTACCCTTAATATACCTCAATACTCTTTGACCTGCAATCCAATGTTCTTTCCTAGGACAATGCATGAATTGAGACAAAACTCCAACTACATATGATAAATCAGGCCTACTTAATGTAGCATAGATAAGACTACCAACCAAACTCTGATATAGCTTCATATCCTTGAATTCTTCTCCACCATATCTGCTCAATTTGTGATTCACCTCCATTGGAGTAGGTGCTACCCTGCAATCATTCATTTTAAACTTGATTAACAAGTTTCTCAAATACCTTTCTTGAGTCACATACACTCCAGGTTGAGTGTATGAAAACTCCATGCCCAAGAAATATGACAAGTCTCCCAAGTCACTGATTTTGAACTCTTCCTCCATTTGCTTCTGTTTGTTATTGACTTTGGAGTTGTCCTCTCCAATCATGAAGTACAAAAAAAAATCAACAAATCATCTTTATTTTGTCAATCCTGGGAATATCGATAAGACCACAGCCCCTTGTAGATGATAGATTCATAGAAATAAGAGATTGATGGCTGGAATTCTGAGAAAATGAAAATGAAGAGGAAATATCTAGGGTTTACCTTTTCTAGAGCAAATCTTCATCATTTTCTATGATCTTTGTGTCTAATTCATGTTATTTTCTCATCAGAATACAAATATGAGATCAGAATTGGAAAATATCACCTGTATCACAGAGACGAGACAATCGCGATTCTGTACCAGTAGACGATTTTCACATTTCTGCAACATTCTTCAATCCTCCTTCACTCAATACATCAGTAATCATCTCTCTTCATACATCTTACTCAGCATAACACAAATGAAACTCACAAATCTCCATGATAAAGCAAGAAACAAGCTCCCACATCAAAGAAAACACACACAATAAGAGAAAACACGATTTCAGCAGAAACTCTCTCTTCTCTATTGATAGCATGAACAAATGACTAACCAACCTCTCCAAAATAGAGAAAATTGACTTATATACATTTTCAAGTGTCCTCTTTCACACTTGAATTTTGGTCCTTTCCTCTATTAATCTAAAAATATGCTATCTAAGAGTTTCCAAAAATTCTGGAAAAAATATATAAGATTCTATCCTACATAAGGAAGACTCTTCCTTACTTTTACAACAATTGCATAAATATTTCTACAAATTTTTATCATTTTACAATATTTTTCCTTCAAAAAAGGTTTCCAAAAATGCATCTTCCAACATCCTTCCCCTCCTAAGCCTTTCGGCGCCTGACAAAAGATTTTCCTGCTCCTCTGCACTGATCACTTCTCTTCATTTCTTCTTTCTTTGATATACTTGTGACAGCAAATCATGACTTTTTCTTTCTGTTATATTTAGATTATTGACCATTTCAAATAATGCCTTTCTCCATTGTACTGCAGCTTCTGGTTTATCTATGACATCCTTCTTCAAGTATTCCGTATAGGCAGCTTCATATGCCGTAAGTCTGGATTTAGTAATAACTGACAGATTTCCAAAAATTTCTGACTCTCTTTCAAAAAACCCATAATCAAAGGCATCTTCAAAAATTTGCAAGTAATGACTGCCCAAAAATATCACTCTGCTGTAATATGCCATTAAGCAGATTCTGTCAGGTGTTTCGCTCAAATCAAATAATAATGCATCTGTTGGAGAATTAAAGCCGATATAATTCAGTGTTCTGATATCTGTGTCGGTATAAGTTTTTATACAGGCTAGAAGTAATCTCATTATTTGTATAAGTAGAATGCAAGCAGGGTCATTGACATCTTTGTATGTAGTTATTACAGACTCTGTAGTATTCACCATATAACTCTTGGTAGGCCATGTGCCTGCCTTCGGACCTGCTACTTTCGGAAAATTCATCCACTTTGGAGGAATTTGACCTTCTCTTCTTCTATCCCAAAAAGTTGCCCATTCTCTTCGTCGTGCTACTGGACAATAGGCTGGATTGATCTTTAAATGAAGAGGTGCCTCTTTCCAGATTTTCCTACACTCTTTGTTGGCATCCAACCATTTATTTCTCCACTTAGGGTTGGCTCTCTCAAATAGTTCTTTGGTGACATTGATGTCCTCTTCATACTCAAAGTATTTGTTTGGAGGTAGCCCAACTCTGGCCATCTGGTAGTTCTTTATACTCTCCAAAATCATACAAAATGGTATCCCCAATCCATCTGCTGCCCAGTGATGCTGATCTGGATTGATTCCCTTATTCAATGCAAATGTGACAATTTGTTCTTCGTACTCGTCATGCATCTTTCTGATGAACTCCATTCTAGAGTCTCTACTTGTCAGCAATTTATTTACAAAATCCTCTGAATATTCTTCTTCTGACTTTTTGTCTGCTGGTTCATTGTCATGTTGTACTCCCTCAATATTGTCTACCCCATGTTCTTCTGTATGTGTGGTTTCCACATATGTTTCTTCCTGGATTTGTGGCTTATTCAACTTCTTTTGCAATTCTTCTATAGTCAACATCAGACTCCCATTTTGTTGTGCCCATAATTCTCTTTCTTTTTTCCACTCATTCCATTCTTTTTCCCTCTTTGTCTGCCACTCATTTCTTTCCTTTTCCATATCCAAGTGTAGCTTATTATAGCCTCTCATAGATGTAGCAGCATGTGTACTAGCCTGCCTTTCTAATTCTTTGGCTTCTTTCAATTCTCTTTGTAATTCCTGAATCTCTTTGAGTAATCCTTCCTTTTCTCCCTCTATTATCTGGAATGTCTGACTTTCCTCCTTCAATTGCCCTTCCTCCAGTAGTAGCTTATTGATTTCTTCATTAGCTTTAGTCAAAATCTGATAGGAAGTTTGTAGAGTTCTATATCTCCCCTTAATCGTTCTTAATTCTTTTTCCAATTTATCGTTCTGCTCTATTAGTTGCATATTCTTCTCTTCTAAGTATTGAATCTTGTTTTGCTTCTGTACTTCCAACTCTTCCAAAGCAATTATTTTACTGGAAAACTCCTCATTCTTCTCTTGCACCTTCCTTAGTTGCTTTGCCATATGCTCCTTTTCCCTTTTATGCTCTTTAATAACCATACTGCCTTTTTCAAATTCTGACTCTGCAACCATCCCTGAACTGATCATATTTCGGCTTGAGGGTCTGAACTGTTCAATATTGCTCATAATGAGTTGACATGCTGATCTAATACTCTTTGGGATTCTTTCCAGTCCTCCTTCTATTGCTATTTGTTTGGTTTCTAGCTGTTTGTCCTCTTTGCATTCACTCTCCTCTTCCTCTTCTCCTTCATATTCTATAATTTTGTCCTTATTTTCTTCATGGCTTGGCTGAGTGTCCAATGTTTCTAAATCTACCATGTCTTCTTGAACACCTGAACTCTTTTGCTCCAAAACTTCTGAGATCAGTTTTATTTCTTGTACCTTTTCTTTCTCCAACACCTGTTGAGTTTCTTTAGAAAGATGTCCTTCCTTTGCTTGCATCTCCTTCTCCTGGCTTAGAGTTTTCTGAAACTGGTTATATTCAGTTTCCTGACCAGAATTTTCCTGACATTCACCTGCTTGTTCTTCCTGTCTTTCCTTATCCTGTGCTAGAACTGTTCCAGTTACTTCCAAATCTTTCACCTGATCATTACTTCTTTCCTCTTTGTGTTCTTCTTCCTGTTCATCACTGTGCATGAGGTCCATTGCTACCTCTTGTTCTTGATCCTCATTGAATGTAAATTCCTCATTGCTCTTCAAATCATGCAGCACATCCTTTATACTCTGAATGATCTCCTTTTCCACTACTTTCCCTGAAACCTTTTGAGCACTCTTTCCCATTTCTATCTTCTTTATTTCTTGATCCTTATTCACATCCTTCTGTTCTTTAAATGAGCTACTCTTCTGTATCTCCTTTGTCAACTCTTCTATCTTTTCATCCAATTTGAAGTGTGATGGTTTTGTCCATATGGGTTTTATTCCTGTATGCACCCACCCATAATTGACTTCTTCTCTTATTTCACTTGCTTGTTCTCTCATTACTGCTTTTCCCTTCATTATCCTTCTTTCATCTTCCAAACTGAGCTGTTTTTCTGCTTGTTCCTGAATTGGTTCCTCCTGAGACTTCTTCTTCAATTCCTCAGGTGTCTTTTGTTTCTCAGAGGTCTGTATGATGACATTAGGAGTAATTGGTATTGATAAATTTAAACTCTTTAACAGGAAACTCTCAATATCACTCTCAGAATCAGATGAGAAGTGTGAAGGTCCTCCTTTTTCTGGTTCTGTGGGTCTTGATACTTCTTCCACAATGGATGGCTTCTGTGTTTCTTCCATGACTACTTCCTCCCTCTCTTTGATAACAGTTTCAGCTATAGATTTACCCTTTCCCTTCTTGGTCAATTTCTTTTTTTGTACTGGCTTCCTTGGAACCTTCTTTTTCACCACCACAGTGGTTCTGGTCTCTGGGGGTCCTTGTAATTCCTTAAAATAAGCTAGCAATTCCACCTCTTTTCTGACAAACACCTCCTCAGTTTCAGCTATCATCATTTGGTCATGAAGAGCTTCATAGTGCTCCACCTCCTCCCGAATCCAGTCTGTAGCTTTGCATGAGTAGTCTTCCAACATTTTCTGGTATTGTGCTTCATACATAGCTCTCTTGTTATTCCCTTGGGTTAGATAGGTGTATAGTTGCTCTTTGCTTGTTTGGGGTGGATGTGGTTCACTAGAGGCTTGAACCTGTTTCTGTGCCTTTTCATGTTCCTCTTTTGTGGCTTCCTCCATTTCTAGTTCCACCTTCCTTGGGTCCAACCTTCTTTTCTTTACAGGAATTACTTCCTCAGATATCATCTTCCTTTTCATACATGTTCCCCTCATGCGGATTTGTCCTTCTGTTTCTCTTTCAGTCATTTTCCTTGGAGGACTCTTGATTCCATGCATAAGATTCCTGAAATACTGTGCTTCTGGAGCCAATTTCAATTGATCTTCCATCCCTAGAACATGATAAATGATTCTTGTTAAGAACTGGGCCCCATTCATGAACTTCTTCTGTTCCCAGTGTTTTGCTGCTTCTTTCAGCTGTTCATGGATGTATGGTGAGACATCCATTACTCCAAAAGGTTTGGTTATGTCCTTGTTGTTGAACATCAATAATGTCACTGACTTATGTGGCATTGTGTATCTCGGTAGTTTTGGGAAACAGAAGAATTGTAAGAACATCCTTACAGCATATTCTTCTTTCTCCCTTCCTTTAAAATTAGTGAACTTTGTATATCATGTGTAAGTTTCCTTATTCTTTTTGACAAAACTCGGATCAAGTTTGGTTCCCATTGTGTAGAATTGTAGTGCTGCTCTGATATGTTCTCCCTTGATAGTGATACCTACTTCCTGGTTATCCTTGTTTTGGACTTTGCATCTGAAATAGGCATCATTACCTTTCCCAACTTCTTCCAAACTACCCATCACCTGTGCTACTCTTTCAAAGTCAATGAAGAAGATAGGCTCCTCCAATATTCTGTGCAGCCCTACTGCCTTCCATCTTTTCATATTAACTGCCACTCTTTGGAACCTGTAGAACTCCTGGCACAACATTGTATACTTGTATCCTCCTACTCCCACTGTAAATATGTGTTGGCCGATGATATTTAGAGTCTCCTTAAGTTCCTTTACCACCTTCTCAGCTTCTAGAATTTCTGCTTCATCATCTGACTCCAGATCCACTTGTTCCTCCATAGTTTCACTGTCCAGAAACCAATGTCCTCTTGATAGCACAACTGATTCTGCCTTGAAGTCATGAATTGGCAGCTCCTTAGTGTTCACCATTTTCTGAGGAGACTAAAATAAAGAAAAACTCTACCCACATAAGTTGCAAGAAATCAAAGAGTAACATGTAGGAATTCATTTTTTTTTTTTTTTAAATACCATGACATAAGAATGAAAAATCCAAAATACATTCCATTTCTCCTGGAAAAACTCAAAAAGTGATCATCACAGGTGTAGGAAGATGTTTAGTGCAGTCTCTTTTCCTAACCATTCTTTTGGAAAGATAAATCATGTATCAAATGATAGGAAACACAAAATTAACAAAAAATTATCTTAACAAGAAATAAAAACATATAAAAAATAAATAGATCTCTACTATTCTTCTCCCTAGATCTTGCTTTGTGACATATGATTGTTGTAAAAAAAAAACAACAGAAAGTCAACAATTTCTCACAATTTCTCATTCTCTTTTTTTCAACAGATTTTAAATACTTTTTTCCATTTCTTTTCTTTTTTCATTTTCATTTTTTTCATACTATTTTTTTTTTCCATAATAGTTTTTTCTTTCTTTTCTTCCCCTCCTAATTCTCTTTGTAGAAAAGAAAATCAGGTCTAATATGTATTTTTTCATAATTTCTATGATTTTCTAGATATAGTTCAAATCCGGATGATCTTTCTTCCACTGGAACAATTCTGATTTTTTAACCCAGTACTTCCTGACTCCAATTGGTCTGGTTCCCAGCAACCAATCATTCCCTTTGGATAAGTATTTTGTAGGAGCTTTTGGTCTCCATATCCATTTTGTCCTTGATTCCTGTTTTAATGAGTAGACCTGCTGTAGACTTTGATTCCATGTGCTTTTTGCTATGATGCTTTGATCTTTTGAACCTTGCCATGATTGCCATCTTCTTCTTATCTCACCATTCTTCTCTACTCCTGAATTCTCTTGCTGGTTTTGATTGTAAGAAGCTTGATCATTTTGTAGTGGCAATATGTCCCTGTGCTTTATTGAGAAAGTAAATCCTTCCATATCTGGGTCATGAATATCTAGATGAACTTCCTGTTTTTCATTACTCAGAAAAAACATTAAAAATTTTTTGTCATTTATGGTCAAATTAAGCTTCATTTTTTCAAAGTTCAAAATAACTTTACCTTGTTTGAGCCAGGGTTGTCCCAAAATCAATTTTTCAGTCATCAAATGATCTGGCCACTCTTCACAATCTATCTTCATATATTCATTATTAAATTTAACTTTAATAACAAGTGAAGACAAACTCTGAATCATTTTTCCTTCTAATGTTTTAATCATCATTCTGCTTTTATTCCTCTTTATGCTGAATTTATTTACCAAGGCTGAACTGATCAAGTTCACTTGAGCTCCTGAGTCTATCAAAACCCTTATGTTTTCATTTTGATGATCCATTTCTATCACAGGAAAATGTTCTCTTTGTTTTAGAGCGCTTTCACATAAACACACTTCCTTAAGTTCTTTCATTTTTCTTATTCTCTCCTTTGCTTCTTGTTGAGCCTCCTTTCTGATGTTTTCTTCTTCTTTTTTCCTATTTTGGGCCTTGCAGTCTTCTCCATTCATCAGTAGTTAATGGACACTCATACCTCTTAACTCTACATCCACTTATAAAATTTGGCATGATTTCTCCATCAATGTTAGCTAATTGAATGGCTCCACTCTTGCTTATCTTATGTATGATGTATGGCCCATGACCTTTCTTCTGAAATTTTTTCTGATGCTCCTTAACTGTGTATGCTAGAACCAAGTCTCCTTCTTGAAGATCTTTTTCTTTTATATGCACATCATGGTAGGCTTTTTGTCTTCTCTTGTCTGTATATATACTCATTACTGCTTGAAGTCGAGAAGCTCCCAGTTTTTCTAAATCTATGACCCTCTCAGATAGTTCATGTCCTGTCCAATTGTATTGACTACCCACTTTTAATGTTGGAATAAGAAATTCCATGGGTAAACTGCATTTTGTCCATATACTAAATTGAATGGAGTAGCCCCTAAAGCAGTTTTGTATGCCACTCTATAAGCCCAGAGAACATGATTAAGTTGAGAATCCCAATCATTTCTGTTTGTGTTGACTAATTTGGACAATACAGTGCAAAGTACTTTATTAGTACTTTCTGCTAACCCATTAGCTTGTGGGTGATATGGGGCTGACTTACTATGACTAATTATGAAATATTTGGTCATGTTTTCTATGATCTGGTTCAAAAAATGAGTTCCCCTATCACTTACTAATTCAATTGGAAGTCCAAATCTAGTAACAATATTTTCATACAAAAATTTAGCAGTTGTATGAGCATCATTTCTTTTAGTGGCTTTGGCCTCAGCCCATTTTGTCAAATAATCAGTAGCCACTAATATGTATTCTGCATGAGATTGTCTAGCTGGAGGATGTATAGGTCCAATAAAGTACAATCCCCATTTGCTAAAAGCTCTGGCTGAAATTAATGGGATTAATGGCACGTTATCTCTTTTATTTGGTTGACTCACTCTTTGACAGATGTCACATCTTTTTACATAAGTTCTTGCATCAAGAAATAGAGTTGGCCACCAAAAGCCAGAATACAAAATGAGTTTGGCTGTTCTATCACTAGAAAAGTGTCCTCCTGCCACTCCACAGTGTGCCATTTCCAACATCTCCAAATACTTCTCTTCAGGAACACATATTCTTAAATAACCATCCATTCCTTTTTTGTATAATTGTTCTCCTATGAGTTGATATTCTTCAGAGATTTCTTGTAAATTTCTTGAATCTGTACCAGCTATAAGTTGCTTCCCTTTCTCCTTTTTCTTTAATTCTTCAACAATGTTCTCACTCCATTCAGGGTTTTTGTTAAACCAATATAGAGTTATTAAATCTGAATTCTGCAAATCTTGACATTCTTGACATTTAGCAACATATCTTTCCACATCTTGAATTTTATTTGGCCATTGTACTCCCATCCTAGCAAGATTGCTTAAAGTGACTATTTTGGAAGCATGAGTACATGGGTTCCAGCAATGAGCTCTTCTTACATATTCATGTTGCTCCTCTTCTAGGGTACAGTATTCCAGTACACCTGACTGATTGAGGTGATACAAATGTCCAGCTAGCAACATAAAATTCCTGCTTTGTAACACCAAATGTGTGTTTTTTGCTAATGACTTACAAGGTCCCATGGTTAACAAAGGAACTAATGATATGGACCATTCAGGAACACTGTCTACTTTGAATAGGTATGTATCTGGCAGGTCATCGTCTAAGGGTGAACTAGGTTCTTTGGACTGAATTCTAGACAAATGATCTGCTCTTAAGTGTGTTTTGCCTTGTCTAACCACCACCTCAAATTCAAATTCCATTAGTAAAAGAAACCATCTAACTATTCTTCCTGTATGACATGGTTTATTTACTAAATAAAGTAGAGCTTGGTGATCCACAAAGAATTTAAACTTGTTGGCCAATAGGTAATGTCTGTATTTTTTAACAGCAAATATCATTCCCAACCCTTCTCTCTCAGTGGTTGTATAGTTTTTTTCTGCAATGTTCAATTGTCTACTAGCATATGCTACTGGGAAATCTAATTTACTTCCTTCTATAGGTTGTGCCAACACACATCCCAAAGCATAATTTGAAGCATCTACATGCACATGAAATATTTTATCCCACTGAGGTGTTTTTAGAATTGGGGCTGTCACCAAACAAGTTTTCAGTGTTTCAAAGGCTTGGTCACACTCTTTATTCCACTCAAACTTTGTGATGAGGGCATATAAGGGTTTAGCTATATCTGCAAATTTGTGAACAAATTTCCTATAGTACCCACAATGTCCCATAAAAGTTTGGAGTTCCTTCACATTTGTAGGTCTTGGAAGCTCTATTATAGCTTTTATCTTCTTCTCATCAGTAGAAATTCCACTTTTTGAAACTATGTGACCCAACATTCTTCCTTGTCTTACATAGAATACACACTTTTCAGGATTTAAGCATACTCTGTATGTCCTGCATTTCCTGAATATTCTTTCTAAATCTTGTAAATGATCCTGTCTTTTTAAAGAGAAAGTGCACAGATCATCTACATAGATTTCCATCACATTTCTCAGGAATTCTTTGAAGATATGACACATCAATCTTTGAAAAGTTGCTGGGGCATTGGTCAATCCAAAGGGCATAACCCTAAAAGCATAAATCCCCCATTCTGTAGAAAAGGCAGTCTTATGTTGGTCCTCCAAGGCTATAGGTACTTGATTGTATCCTGAGAAACCATCTAGAAAGCTATAAACTTCCTTTCCTCCAACTCTCTCAAGAAGATGATCTGTTATTGGCAATGGATAATTATCCCTTATAGTTGCTGCATTCACTTTTTTCAAGTTAATGCATACCCTAAGTTTTCCATTCTTTTTTGGTACCACAACTATAGGTGATATCCATTCAGTATACTCAATTTCATAAATGAAGTTAGCAGCCAACAACTTGTCAATTTCTTCCTTTATCTTGGCAGAGTATTTATCATTGAATGTATAATGTCTCTGTTTACTAGGTTTTGCATCTGGAGTCATAGGAATTTTGTGCTCACAGATTTTTGGATCAATTCCTTTTAAATCTTTATAACTGTAAGCAAATACATCCCTATAATTCTTTGCTAGGTTTTTTAGTGCTTCTTCTTCCTCTATGGTCATATCATCAGCTATTACAATATGTCTTTCCTCTCCTTCTTCCTGAGTAATCATGATCTTTTTAGTTTGTTCTTCATTATCATAAGCTTCTCCTTTCTTTTTTTCTCTCTTTGGTTTCATTTTTAGAAGTAGTCTGTCTTCCACTTCATAGGTTTTAAAATTTGCTGGTACATCAAAGTATTGATCCTTGTTTATTTCCTTCTCTTTCTTCTCAATTTCTTGTTCCTTTTCCATTTCTATGTGTTTATGTTCCTTGTATTTGCCTGAGATTTTATCTTTGATTGCATCTTCAGCTTTTACTATCTCCAAATATTTTGTTTTTCCTTTTTTTAATACCATTTCTGAATCTTGTTCCTCCTCTGTTTTTGATACACTTATCATGTTTATACTAATGTGAAAAATATCAAACCCTTCTTCATTTTGAAATTCCACTCCTACATACTCCTCCCTGGCTATGTCCATGGTAGCCAAAATTTGGTTCCAACCGTAGGGCTCAAACTCTTCATCCTTAAATTGTTGTGGCACATAACTTTCATCTTGCACTTTTCTTCCTTCCACATAATCTTCTCTTTTCAGTCTCCTATTTCTATTGGTGAGGTTTCTTATTATGTTACACTTCCATATTGCTGATTCACTCTCTTCTTGATCCTCCAACTCTGATTCCTCACCTTCTTCTTGATTTTGATGTATTTTGTACCATTCTTGAGGAGATATATCACAGTAGTGCCCATTTCTTAAGTTCACTCTTGTTATTCTTCCTTTGCTTTGGAGATATAAACAATCATTACCACAATCCTGCACAATTTGCATTTGTCTCATGAAAGGCCTTCCTAGGATGATTTCATATGAAGTGGATTGTGGAAATTCTATTATGGCAAAAGTATGTTCTATTTCTGTTCCACATATGTCCACAATTACTTTTTCCCAAATACCTAGGGGTTTTTCTATATGCCCATCTGCAAGTTGCAATCTCATCTTAGTGGGTAGTAATTCATTGCTTCCCCATTTCTCCCAAGTTTGTTTAGTCATTATGGCCACTCCTGATCCACTATCCAAAATGGCTTTAGCAAAGTTTTTTCCATATTGTATTTTTAGGGTTGAATTTCCTTCTTCCCCTTCACAATACCCTCCTATTTTATCAATAGGAATATACCATAATTCCTCTAATTCTTGTAATGGTGAATGAAGGTTTCCAGGTATTGTTTCCCCTTTGTTCATTTTGTTTTGTAAGTGAGGATTTTGTTTCAACAGTTCTTCCCATGTTGTGTGACATGTAATGCTACATTGTTCATCTATAAACATCTGGAATGTTATTTGTAGATTTTCTTTTTTGTTAGCATTTTCCCTTGTTTTCGTTTTCTCAAGTTGTTCAACTGTTCTCTGCGAGCTACTTCCTTCCCCCATTCTGAGTTGTACTTCCTGAATGATTTGTTTGCACTTTTGCATCCTTTCATGCTCTAACTCTGGTATGGGATAGGCCACTGCATGATCCGTAGGACTTGGTCCTTCTTGAATCCTACCCTTATATGCTTTGATTAGGGTGTCTAGACTCTGAGAACTTCCTATTTCCGACTGATTTTGTGTCTTTTGAGGAGAAGTACTTTTTGACTGATCCTGATTGTCTTCTTCCAAATGTTTGCCCATCCTTCTCTTCTTTTCCCATTTCCCTTTTTGTCTATTTCTCTTCACCTTTGAGGCTGAACCTTCATTTTGATCCTTAATTGTTCCTTGTTGCTTGGCCTGAGCCCTTGTTATAATATTTATTCCAATTTGGTCATTTTCACTCAATTCTTCCTGTTCCATAATGTTAACTGTTTTTAAAGGTATGTTATTAGGTGTGTTCTGTTGTTTTTGGGGATTCTTTGGGCAATCTTTTATCAAATGTTCTCTGCCACAATCCTTACAGTAGGCTCCCTCTATTCTCAATGTAGGAGGTTGCGGACAGTCTCTAATGAAATGCTCTCCCCCACACCTATAACAAGTTATCTTTGGTCCCCCTTTGAATTGAGGTTTTTGATTGGACATGTAATTGTTGGTAATATACATGAATGTTGCTGTGTCCATTTCAATTTTCCCATTTCCCAAGTCTAGGGCTTTTAACTCAAGTTCTCTTATTTCATATTCTTCCCAATCTTCTTGATATCCCTCACTCCATTGATATTCTTCCTTATATGGTGATCTTAGTCTTGAATTCCCCTCCTCTATTGGTGTATACTTGATTGGTACCACATTAGTTGGTATAGGAGGTTGTTGTCCAAGCAGAGGTCTTGGTTGTTCAGTATAGCCTGATTCCCTTTGAGCCATATAATCTCTTTCCTTGATAGGTTGTTTGTTATAGAAGCATTCCTCCCTGGTGTGGTTTGTCCATTTTCTCTCTAGTGTACAGTACTTAAGTGTCTTCCTATCTTGTAAGTGTGGTGGCTTCTGATATGGGCATTGTTGTGCCAGATGATTTTCTCCACAAATGTTACATTTTTTATTTGTGTTTATCCTAGAGTTTATCAGATTAGTTTTAGTGCTTACCTCTAGGGCTTTAGCAATAGCCTGAGCCAACTCTTCTACTGGAGGAATTTTGTCTTCATATGATCTAGGTTGATCAAATGCTAACAGATCTTGGCCTCTGTTGTCCTCCAAATCTATTGCTTCCTTTACACAGGCTGCTAAATCAGGACATCTTCTATAATACACTAGGGTTCTTAGTTGGGCACTTCTCAAACCCTCAATGAATAAGGATACTTGTTTTGCCATGGAAGGTACTTCCTCTCTTGGGCATCTATCAATGTATTGTTTAAATCTTCTGGCTGCTTCTCTAACATTTTCATCCTTTTGTTGTTTGAAACTATGTATCAATGTGGCTGTACTATGTTTTATCCCGGTCTTAGAGAATTCCCCAATGAAGGCTTCTAAGAAAGATTCAATATCCTAGTACATTTCCTTTCTCAAAGGAATGAACCAAGATAAGGCTGGTCCTGTTAGGGTTAGACCAAATGCCTCAAATTGTACTTTGTAATCTTCTACCTCTTCAGCTCTAATCAATTGCCTAAATTTTGCAGCATGAGCATGAGGATCTGAATAACCCTCATATTGGTTCTTCATACATTTGGCAACTTGGTATGGTCTAAGCATTCTACCATGAGGCTGCCAATGGGATCTTCTTCTGAGTGGGAAGTCATTATATCCTTCTGGTTCCTTTTCAAAGGGATTTGGGGAAATCTGTGTCCTCCTCCCATGTTGTTGTTCATTACCAGTATAGTTTTCATTTGGCCTAGGTAAATTTGTCTGCTCTATGTTATGTTCCCAAGGTCCTTTGTCAGTACATTGCCCTAGATCATTTGAATTTTCTGGGTCTTGAGAGAATATGTACACACATCCTTGCCTATCTTCATATCTCCCATCTTTGAATTGAGCTACAGGAGTTATATTCAGGGGAACTTCTAAATTTCTCAATCTAATGAGAAATTTATGCATTCCATCCTGATATACATAGGTTCCAAACCTATTTGTATACATGTACTTGAGGATATTTCTAAAATCCCCAGTTTCCATAGGCTCGTTTGTTTCATTTATGTTTTCCATGTTGTTTTCTTGCCCTAAACTTCTTTCTTGCCCTTTGCCTTTTACTGTTTCTGTCTCCTTCCTTGTTAGGTCTTGTTTAGAAAGTTTGTTTCCAGATCTAAGTATCATTCACTTAATTTTCCTGATCTCAAACTCAACAGAGTGTTTGTCACAATTTCCTAACTAAGGTATTACTTTTTCCACAATTTTCTGACTATATTTGTATTTTTCACAATTTTTTGACTATATTTGTATTTTTCATAATTTTCTGACTATTTTTGTATTTTTCACAATTTTCTGACTATTTTTGTATTTTTCACGATTTTGTGGTCAAAATCGTGTTTTTCCACGATTTTCTGCCTAAAGTATTGATTTTCACGATTTTCTGACTATTTTTGTATTTTTCACGATTTTGTGGTCAAAATCGTGTTTTTCCACGATTTTCTGCCTAAAGTATTGATTTTCACGATTTTCTGACTATTTTTGTATTTTTCATGATTTTGTGGTCAAAATCGTGTTTTTCACGATTTTGTGATCAAAATCGTGTTTTTCACGATTTTGAGTTCAAAATCGTGTTTTTCAAGATTTTGTGATCAAAATCGTGTTTTTCACGCTATTGTGATCAAAATCGTGTTTTTCACGATTTTGAGTGAAAATCGTGTTTTTCACGATTTTGTGTGAAAATCGTGTTTTTCACGATTTTGTGATCGAAATCGTGTTTTTCACGATTTTGAGTGAAAATCGTGTTTTTCACGATTTTGTGATCAAAATCGTGTTTTTCACGATTTTGTGATCAAAATCGTGTTTTTCACGATTTTGAGTGAAAATCGTGTTTTTCACGATTTTGTGATCAAAATCGTGTTTTTCACGATTTTGAGTGAAAATCGTGTTTTTCACGATTTTGTGATCAAAATCGTGTTTTTCACGATTTTGAGTGAAAATCGTGTTTTTCATGATTTTGTGATCAAAATCGTGTTTTTCACGATTTTGAGTGAAAATCGTGTTTTTCACGATTTTGTGATCAAAATCGTGTTTTTCACGATTTTGAGTGAAAATCGTGTTTTTCACGATTTTGAGTGAAAATCGTGTTTTTCACGATTTTGTGATCAAAATCATGTTTTTCACGATTTTAAGTGAAAATCGTGTTTTTCACGATTTTGTGATCAAAATCGTGTTTTTCACGATTTTGAGTTCAAAATCGTGTTTTTCACGATTTTGTTCCCAGACAATCGTGATTGCTCACAGATTGTTAAAAAACACGATTTTCTTATGAAAATCGCGTTCTGGGAATCGCGATGTTGTTCAAAAAATCGTTAAAAATCGCGATTTTGTGCGTAATTTACAGAATCGCGCTTCTGAATGATTTTTTGAATTTTACAAGTTTTGATTTTTCAAAGTTTTCTTTCTACACTAGAATCGCCTTACTGAAATTTTGACATGCAATGAAACATTCAAATGCAAATTTAAGGTTTTCCTACAAAAAAACTCAAAATACAGAAAATCGCGATTCCGTGATTTTTAGTTATTTCTCATTTCTTGGTGCTATGTGATCACTTAATGCAAAAATGTGTATTCCAAATTGATGATAAAGTCTTTACCTTGCTTGCTTGGTAGGGAAATCCTCAGAAATCCACTGGTTGCTGGAAGTCGCGATTTTGCTCTCTCTCTCTCTCTCTCACTCACTCTCACTCAAATGAATTTTTCTTTGAATTTCAGGTTTTTATAGTGTCCAAAAAATCGTGATTTTGTATGATTTCCACTATTCCTCACTCTTTCACTTGTTCAACTTTACTTACTCAATCTTAATGATCTCCACTACACTTTCTTATCTCCAAGTACCCAAATATGCTAGAAATTTCCAAAAAATTTCCCTTTACAGGAAATCGTGATTTTGTGTAGAGAATCGTGTTTTTGCCTACTTTTGATTTTATGCCAATTTGAGTAGTCTCTTCTTCTTAATTCCCTTCAATACCCTTTAACAACTTCAATTCAACAATCACTTGAAATGTTGCTCCAAAATCAACACTTTTTTCAGAAAATCGCGATTCTGTGCAGAGAATCGTGTTTTCTAATTTTCTGGTTTTTTGACCATTTTTTGTTTCCTTTTCCACTTTTTCACAATCACTCTTGTTCACTACACCTCACTTCAACTTCCTAATAAGAAAAGAAATTTGTTTGCTTGTTTTTTATGAATTTTATGAATTTGTTTGGTATTTTTGCCCTAAAAATAAAGGTGAACACTTTACTCAGGGTTTCTGGTTTTGGTGATCCACTGATCCCATGTTTCTTGATTGGTTATGAGTTTCTCAAATGAAAGTGCAAAAGAAAATTTCTCAAATGAAAATGTGTTATGGAAGGCAAACAATTTTTGCAAAGATAAACTCAATCACATCTTTCTTTTCAAAATGCAGGACAACTCAAGATTAATGCTTAGATTTGGTCAACAACTGAATCTTTTATACTTACTTCTAGCTACTTTAATTGTCCTTTCCTTAGTATCACCATGTTATCTTCCCAAGATCACCCATGGTGCCTAGTACTTGGGCAAAAAGAAATCTAGAAATGCAAGAATAGACTCAAGTTACCTCATCTTCAGCTTTCTTGGCTCAAATCTTCCATACACCTGCACTTTACTTCAACAATATGATGAGCAACTATCAATTTACAAAGATTTCAGCACTTCCAATTCTACAAGATATCAATTGCTTTCTTTTTTCCCCAAAGACAAACAATGACATCTACCTATTCATGTGCACATTCCTTGATTGATGAGTTTTACCTTTTTCTTGTGTTGGTTACCATCATCAACAGAAGATCCAGCAAAGGTCCAACTTCAATGAAGTTCTTGGAATGTTCCCCGGCAACGGCGCCAAAAAATGTTTGTTATTGACTTTGGAGTTGTCCTCTCCAATCATGAAGTACAAAAAAAAATCAACAAATCATCTTTATTTTGTCAATCCTGGGAATATCCATAAGACCACAGCCCCTTCTAGATGATAGATTCATAGAAATAAGAGATTGATGGCTGGAATTCTGAGAAAATGAAAATGAAGAGGAAATATCTAGGGTTTACCTTTTCTAGAGCAAATCTTCATCATTTTCTATGATCTTTGTGTCTAATTCATGTTATTTTCTCATCAGAATACAAATATGAAATCAGAATTGGAAAATATCACCTGTATCACAGAGACGAGACAATCGCGATTCTGTACCAGTAGATGATTTTCACATTTCTGCAACATTCTTCAATCCTCCTTCACTCAATACATCAGTAATCATCTCTCTTCATACATCTTACTCAGCATAACACAAATGAAACTCACAAATCTCCATGATAAAGCAAGAAACAAGCTCCCACATTAAAGAAAACACACACAATAAGAGAAAACACGATTTCAGCAGAAACTCTCTCTTCTCTATTGATAGCATGAACAAATGACTAACCAACCTCTCCAAAATAGAGAAAATTGACTTATATACATTTTCAAGTGTCCTCTTTCACACTTGAATTTTGGTTCTTTCCTCTATTAATCTAAAAATATGCTATCTAAGAGTTTCCAAAAATTCTGGAAAAAATATATAAGATTCTATCCTACATAAGGAAGACTCTTCCTTACTTTTACAACAATTGCATAAATATTTCTACAAATTTTTATCATTTTACAATATTTTTCCTTCAAAAAAGGTTTCCAAAAATGCATCTTCCAACAGCTTCTTTAGGCTTTGAATTCCTTTCTCATCTGTACCTGCAAGAATTATATCATCAATATATATGCACATGTAAATGAACCCATCATCACTTGCTTTAACAAGCAAGCTACTATTTGCCTTAGATACTTGAAATCCAAGTTCTTTCAAGAACTTCACAAGTCTATAATTCCATGCCCTTGGGGCCTGCTTCAAACCATACAAAGCTCTCTTGAGCTTACATACATGATCTGGATACCTTCCATCTCTGAATCCTTGAGGTTGCTCCATGAAAACATCATCTGAAATGTAACCATTTAAAAAAGCATTCTTCACATCTAATTGACATAATTTCCAACCTTTACATGCAACAATAGCTATGAGTGTCCTGATGGTTGTCATCTTTGCCACAGGACTATAGGTCTCATCATAATCAATACCATATGTCTGAGCAAACCCTTTCACAACAAGTCAGCTTTATACCTAGACACACTTCCATATGCAAACCTCTTAGTCTTGTAGACCCATTTGCATCCAATAATCTTCTGACTATTTGGTTTAGGAACCAAATCCCATGTCTGATTCTCCATTAATGCATCATATTCTTCCTGCATAGCTTTCTCCCAATTTTCCTTACCTTTTGCCTCTTCATATGTGGAAGGATCTTCATCTACCTTTATCATGTAATCATAATCTTTGGTAGCCAAAAAAGAAGTGTCATAGCTATACCTTGTAGGTTGCCATTTGTGCCTTGTAGACCTTCTGAGTTCTCCACTTCTTGAAGTTTCTGGTTCATCACACTCAGGATCAAATCTTGGCATTTCTTCAACTTCAACCTGCACTTCATTGTTTTCCTCTTCATCAAATATCTGAACCTTTGATTTACCTTTCTTTTGACTCACAACTTCTTCATCACCTGTATTAATATTGATTGTACCTGCATACCAAGTACCTTGCTCATCAAATGTAACATCTTTTGTTACAAGAAATTGTTTTGTGGATGGACTCCACAACCTATATCCCATCTGCTTATCATCTTAACCAATGAATACATACTTTTCAGCTTTAGGTTCTAACTTGTGTCTTAATTGTGATGGCACATATGCATATGCCAAACATCTAAATACTTTGCAATGATCCAAGGTAGGTCTCTTACCCCACCATGCCTCATATGATGTCATACCCTGCAAAGCTTTACATGGTAGCCTATTGACCAAATAAGTAGCTGTATTTACAGCCTCAACCCACAAATGATTTGGGCAATTTTTCTCCTTCATCATTGACCTTGCAAACTCAACAAGAGTTCTATTTCTTCTCTCTGCTACACCATTTTGTTGAGGAGAGTACCTACAAGTGATTTCCCTTTTTATACCTGCATTCCACAAGTAATCACTGAACTCATTAGAAAAATACTCTCCCCCTCCATCTGACCTTAGTCTCTTCAATTTATGACCTGTAATTCTTTCTGCATACACATGATAATGTTTGAATGTATTGAATACCTCTGACTTATCCTTGATCACATAGATAGTGATCCATCTGGTAGCATCATTAACATAAATCACATAGTACCTTGAACCATTTATACTGAAATCCTTTGATGGTCCCCACACATCCGTGTGTACCAACTCAAGCTTCTCTGAATACATAAAACCATGCTTGGAATAAGATTGCTTATGAGCCTTAACTAATTGACATGCCTCACATCTATATGTCATATGTTGACCTGCAACATTAGGCAATCCAAGCACTGAACCATTGTTAATCATATCTTTGATACCTCTTTCATTGAAGTGTCCAAGCCTCTTGTGCCAAAGATCTAACTCAGAGATCTTATGTCCTCCATAAGTGAACAAGGCATGACCAACATTACCTTGAACCTTCAATGTGAACAGCCTTCCTTCTTTCTTCCCTGAAACAATTTGTTTATACCCATTGCTAGGGTCTTCCACAAACACTCCTTCATTAGTGAATCTAACTTCATAACCTTTTTCAACAATTTGTCCTACACTTATCAGATTCTTAGGAATTGTAGGAACATACAAGACCTTACTCAAGAGAGTACTTCCATCCTTGGCCTTCACTGATCCAATTGACTTCACATTGTGCTTTGTATTGTCACCTGTTTGAACAACATGATTAGATACCTTATTTTCCAAATCAGTCATCAATGCTATGTTACCACTCAGGTGATTGCTACACCCTGAGTCAATGTAGAAGACTCTTTGGTCTTCACTTTGCCTTTCACAAGTTGCATTCATTATCAATGTTGAATCCTCCTTCTGATCTGAAGCATAATTGTAGTAGGTATTATTGTATTGTTTACTTTGGAATCCTCTACCTGCATTTCTTCCAAAGTAACCCCTACTACCTCTTCCTCTGAAGTTACCTCTTTGATTTTTGCCACCTCTTCCTCTTGAATTAAAATTCTGATTATATCCACCATTACTCTGATTATTATGCTAACAATCATTAGCTAAGTGATTTTTCTTACCACAAATCCAGCAAGCTTTGACTCCATCTTTATTATTCCTGCCTCTTCCTCTACCTTTGCCACCTCCTCTTCCTCTTAGGAAATTGGCTTGACTAGTTGTGCCTTCATCTTCATTTGCTTGTTGCTTCCCTTTGCTATTTTTCTTCTTATCCTTTGAGTACATTGCATGACCTGTACTCTTGTCACCTTCACCTTTGACATCCTGCTCAAAGGTTAACATATGTCCTAGCAACTGATTTAAGTCAAGAGTAAAATGATCAAGTGATAATTCAGTAGACAAAATGAATGGCTTCCATTTGTCATCACCTCTCAAACCTGTGAGGATTTGCCTTACCAATTTATCCTCCTCAATGTCTTCATCAACAGCTCCTAATGAATTTGCAATGTCCTTCATTCTGGTTACATAATCTGAGATGGATTGAGAGGCCTTCTTCTTGAATGTGGTAAATTCTGCCCACAAGGATGCCTTCCTAGACTTTGTGGTATTTTGGAAATGCTTCTCCAAAGCATTCCATATATCACTTGCACTTTCAAGGCCTCTAATGTGAGGTAGCAAGTAATCATTGACTACCATATAGATAATGCTCCTAGCTTGAGCATCTCTCTTCATCCAATTCTTCAGATCTGATAATTCCTCCCTAGTTGGAACACTAGGATCTCTGAATTGAGGCTTTTCTTCTTCTCCTGTAATATAACCTATCAAGTCTTTGCTCATTAGATGAGCTTCCATCCTCATTGACCATGCTGGATAGTTCTCTCTATCCAATTTCTCTATCTGAAGAGAATCTCCCATCCTTTCTTCACCTGTATATTGAATTCTTCAATCTTTATGAGTAATAGATGTACCTTTACTTTGAATAATGCTCCTTTTGTCTTCCTTGGTGTCATATGACCTTCTTCTCAAGCTTTATCCTCAAGCTTTCGCCTTTTGAACCTTCAGATGTTGAATTCTTTGCACCTGCAGCAGTCGAGGTCTTCCTTCCTTCAATTCTGATGCTTCCTACTCTGATACCACAGATGGAGAGTGTTAATCTCCAAAAGAACAAGTTACTCTTGTATTTAGAGCACCTCTATAACAAGAATAACTCAAACTTTCACCAATTTTAAAAGATCAATACTCAATTGTCAAATTCTTGAACAAACTGTGAAGAAGGAGAATATGCAGAAAGTCTGCTGCACATAATTCACTCATTGCCTTATCAAATGTGTAAAGTTTTATATAAAACTTTGTATGAGGTGTCGCCTATAGATTGCGCACCTTCTCCAAGTTGAACTACTCCAAAAGATTCAGTAAATCTTGAGAAATAACTTCAACAAGTCACCTATGTCTAGAACTATTCTTCTGAGAAGTCGATTTAGACACCTATGACTTTAAACCTTTGGTTCTCTCAATATAGAACCCGTTTCTACAAATGCTTTTAGCCACAACTAGCTTACCTTCCAACTTAAAGATTAAGTACTTGCTTGCTCAAAACTTTAAACTATGGAAGGAGAATTGATCAAAACATTCATATCAAATTCTGCACCTCCAGTAACTTCACTTCTTCTCGTTTACATATGCAATTGTTCCTACACTCAATTCTCTCAGCCTGATCACAATTGAAAGCTGAGAATTTTTACAGAAGTCGATTACCTATAGACTTAGACTCGTACAAAAGCATTTCACAAAAGATCTAACACAAAAGGAGAAAACTCAGAAATATCGGGCGCAACATTTTCTTCATTTCTGAGAAAAATTACATCTGAGTGATGAGAGAGTCTTGACTCACTTCTGAGATGTCTAATGACACATATAACTACTGATTACTCTGTTCTCATGCTCTCTCATACTTTCCCCGACATTTTCCAAAGTATATATAGATAAAAATTTACAAGCTTATGACTACTCAAAGATATAAGTGAACTATCTCTGAAATAATGTACATATGTGTACACATCTTCCTCTTCTAAATGTATTCTTCTTCCATGCTTCACAACTTGAATCTTTCCTTCAAACCTTTACTTCAACTCTTCATCAAAGCACCAATTGTTGATTGTCCTGCACCAACAGATACTAGTTTGGCCGATACCAAATCTAGGCAATACACTAGTAGATTGAGGATGATATGATACCTTCTACTCTTCCTGATACACAATACCATCCAGGGTCATACCAGCTCAAGTGATACTTGATATCAGATGATATGATACTAACCTATGTGATACAACACGAGAGGGGTCACGATACAATACCTTTGTGGGTTCACGATACAATACCGACCTATTTTACAATATCGCTTCCAAGATGATATGATACAACAAGATTTAGGTACGATACAATGCCAAGTTCTACGCGATACGATATCTTCTAGTCAACACGATACCACTTTAACTGCAATCATGATACCTTCCCTTAGCGATACACAATACCTCCACGGTATCATGATACCTCAAGGGTGGCACCCAAGATATGATACTTTGGCGAGTATCGTGATACTAGGGAATGTTGGTATCGCGATACCAAAACTCAACCGATTGTTATACTGCAGCCAAATGTGGTCTAACTCTAAGAAATGTTTTGTGAAATGTGTTTCCCCCTCACTCCTCTTTACTTTTAACCCACTATGGATAAAAAAATCCTCACTCAAATCCATCTATTTTGCCCGGTGATACCAATTTTATGCTATTTCATGTTTGTGAGTGTGTTTTTGATTTTCTGAGATTAATGAGTTACAATGCTCACCTTCAAGATTATGCCTTCCAAATTTTGCCCTTAACTAACTGCTATGCTCCAAGTTCTCTACAATACTGAGTTTGTGATATCGGTCACTGCTCTCCACAATACTTGCTTCAGATAGTTAACTGAGAGCTCAATTGACTTTGGGTTTTATAGCCTTGGAAGACCAAATGCCTGAATTGAAGGGAACTAATAATTTTGTCTTTCTTTTTCTTGAATATTCTGATGGAAACTTATCTATCCTAATCCTATCTCTCTCTTTTTCCTAATTCCTAGCTCTTCTCACTCCCTTAATCCTAACCCCAAAAACTCATTACACACATCCCTAAAGTGTGAAGTAACAAGTGCTAGAACTTTTGTGACTTGCCACTAATGGAAACCACCTCTACACATATGATTCATTCACTTCGTAGCTATAACCATCACGAAGGCACCTTGATTGGGCTAATCCCTAGAAACATCACCAAAAACATGTGTACCTAAGTCATCAAGCCTTAGGGACTTGTGTCAATGAGGCTGTACCTCAATCGCCCCACAAGTGCATATAGTGGTGGATTAAATCACATTTATTTATCAATCTGAGAGATTAAACATATCAAGTGTATGAAGACATGTGCACATGTGATGGTAAGTGAAGTATCAATGGTACAATGTAAGAGACTTATCTCAACTACCTCTCTGCCTCACTACTCCTATGAAAGTGCATGTCACAACACCTGTTGCAGAAGTAAGCACAAATTCAAAATTTTCTCTCAGCTCACAACTCTGAATATGTTGCATAGTGGGTTGATTTAGAAGCTCTCGATGAGACACATCTAATATTGGTATCTTTAGTCGAATTTGACAAACATGCTTTCAGTTATAAGAAAAATAGTGAATGGTGGGAAACACTCACTCTTGCTCCACAACTCCTCAAGGCTCATGCAAGCACTACAGTAGTTCAAACATGAAGGGAAGGGGTAGACAACAATCCCACACACACACATTTCAAGCAAGAAACACACACACAAGCTCTTGAAGAAGAAGATATCAACATGAAAGAGGCAAATTTGAAATTCGGCTTCAATTCTCACAATGGCAAAAAGTCCTTTACAAGAGTCACCAAGTGACAGAAGGTAGAAAAGGGTGAAGCACCCTATCACAATGTCAATCTATGATATTTTCATTGCTAGGAATTATGTATTCATGTCTAGGGTTATCAAAGATCAAGAGCCCTCCACCTATGAAGAGGTCAAGGACACAAAGGAGTGGCAAGAAGCTATGGAAGAGTACAAAGCACTTAAAGTCAACAACACTTAGATACTAGTACCAATCCAAGGAAAAATGAAGTTAATTGGAACCAAATGGGTATATTAATTTAGAAGGAACTTTGATGGTTCAATTGCTAGGTAAAAGGCAAGGCTCATGGCAAAGGATTTTGCCTATCATATGGGATAGAATATGAAGAAACCTTCAACCCTCTTGCAAAGATGAAAATAGTGAGGTCTATCATTGAAGTAAAGAAGGTGGCCCAATTATCAAGTGAATGTAAATAATTCTTTTCTTACTATTGACTTGTAGGAAATAGTCTACATGCCTCAACCTCTAGGGTTTGAAAACCCTGAGCATAGAAATTATGTGTGTAAGAATAGGAAAGCATTGTATCGTCTCAAAAAATTCACTAGGGCTTGGAATTAAAGTCTTTGAGAGTCTTTATGTAGGTTCAAATATCAACCAAGTGATGTGGAACCTTTTGTATACCTCAAGAGAGAATGAAACCTAGTTGTCTACATACATATATGTGGTTGACTTAATTCTAATACGAATTGATGATGTAGGTATCAAATGGATCAAGATCAAGATTGGGAAGGAATTCAAGACTTTGATCTTGGAATACTCGAATACTTTCTAGGGATTGAAGTAGTCTATGTTGCACACAGTGCTTACTTAGCATGAAAGAAGTATTTGCTAGATGTGTTATATAAGTATGGTATGAGTGAACATAAGCTACTCACATAGCCTATGGATCCAAATGCAAAGATATGTTCAAGTGAAGGACAACCACTTGAAGACATTACAACATATAGGAGGATAGTTGGGAGTTATAGAGTTTTAGCACTTGCTACATATGAGATTCTGTGGCTCAAGAAGCTATTCAAAAACTTAGAGGTGGAGGTCAAGAAGCGCACATTATTTGGAGACAACATTTCAAGCATTCATTTAGCAAGAAACTCAATGTTTCATGCAAGAAGCAAGGGATATGGTCTTGTCGTGTCTTGTTTTTCATAACTTAAATGATGGGTAAATGTAGTTTGCTCACTCTTTACCACTTTAAGTCTAATGTTTCATGTGTTTATCTAGTAAAATTTAGCAACATAAGTAAATACATAGAAATCCATTATCATTTCATCAAAGAGAAGGTATTAGCCAAGAAGTTGGAGATCAAGTACATCAAGGCCAAGGAGTAGATGGAGAACATCATGGACAAGTTTATGGATGTAAACGAATTTGAGAACTTCAAGGGAAACCTCAACTTGAAGATGGAAGCTATCATACTTTCATGAACCTTGGCCCCAATAGCTTTGGGCTAAAGTACAAGTACCAACATGAAAAAACGAAGGAGAAACTCAACCTCCATTTAATGAAATAGACCTAGAAAGGAATCCACATCTGTTAGAAACGTCCTCAATGGTAGAGGGTAATGTGAGCTTGAGTATAGTAGGAGGTGATGCAATCATTTTCGGAACTCTACCTAATTACACCTGAGAATATGAGAATAACTCAAATTGTCTTCATGCTCCTACATTGAGATACAAAAAATCAAGATCAAGTGAAAGAAAGACAATAACCATGGAGCTAACGAAATCCAAAGTTCAATGTACTTTGAATCTAGAAGATTTTTTTCCTTTTAAACCTTAAACATGTGGGAGATTAATAGAACAAACAAAAGGTGTTAACGCTTAGGGAAAGGAAATTATAGCTGCAAAAGAAGGTCAATATATAGCCAAAGTGCTAGTGGAAAAAGTTGGAGATTTAAGTGACAAAAATAAGGCAGACACGCCTCCCTATCACCTTCAATTGATATATGACCAAGGCTATTCTAAATACTGGTGAGGGACTAGGCATAGCAACCAGAGAGATATGGGAAAAGTAGAGATGAAGTTAGGATTGTGTTGACATCCTTACCTTCACCTTCCAACAAGTCTTTGTCCCATTGTACCAGTAGGGAATTGATGACAAAGAAGCGGGAAAGAGAATTCCTTTTTAATTTGTCAATCCAAGAACAAGCTAACCCGATTGGTGTTGAGAGACTAGTGCTTCACAAACCACACATTAATCATGCACAAAGGATGCAAGCAAGCACACGTGTATGAAGATCCAATAGGAGTGAAGATGATAGAACAAACTAGAAGTATAAAAACACGATTTTCTAGAAAACACGACTTTCTGCAAACGTGAAAGCTCGAAACTTCAAATGATCATAACTCCCTCATACAAGCACCAAATCGGGTGATTCAAGTGCCTTTTCCATGCTATTTTTCATGTAGATTTCAATTATGGGCCTAGAATTGGGATATCAAGAGTGAATAAGCATGCAAGAGGGATTCGTGTTCAGCCAACCTCACTAAAGTGATAATGAAAGATAAATATGGTAGAGATTAATCCTCAAGGACTTGATGAACAAGTAGAACATACATCCACAACTTCATAATCAACCAAGTAACACATCAAAATTTCCATAAATCATAGAGAAGGCAAATGAAATAAGAGATGCCAGAAGTATCATAGCCAAAGGAGCTTCTCTTCTCATTACTGCAAAAGATACAAGAGCAAATGGCCCATAATTCTTCACATTTGTGGATTTTATACTCTTTTGGAGAGATTCATCATTTTCTACCCAGATAGAGTCCTGATTTCTTGCAAATTTGTTTTCTACACAAATGGGAAGGCTTCTTCCTATCTACTCAGGGTTGGATGCTCCTGGGTCATTATAGGAAGACCCTTCTTGAGTGTTACAAAATTGGAGCTCTTATGTACAAGACATCAAGATAAAGCACTATTTGAAGTACTTTGTCAACATTTCCTCCCCCTCGTAGAACTTTTGATGTCCTCATCAAAAAATGGAAAGATGTACATCACTTGTGGCTGTGGCTTTTCTTAGTGTATTGTGTGCCTAACTACTACTAATATTTATCTCTGTTTGTACACTTCCTAGAGGTGGTTGTGTTGCTCTTGCTCTTCTGTATTAATGTTGTTGATGAGCTCAATTAAAGCCTTCCTCCAGTTGATAGCCACAATCGGTGCATCTACTGTGTTCCAGCTCTGATATTCTAGGTATGCCACTTTGTAGGTGAGCATGTGTGCCTCAAGACCCAGAGAGACTCTTCCAAAAATCACTGAGTCCATCTCAAAAAAGCCTGTACAAAATGCATCCTCGAATGTTTGTAAATAGATGCTTTGCATAAATATAATGCAGACATAGTATGCCATCCGATAGTGTCTATCTGGCATTTCACTAAGGTAAAAAAGGATCATATTCATGCCTGAATGGAAGCCCAATAATTTCACAGTTCTGATGTTGAACTCTGAGAAACTCTCAAGATAGGTCTTTATCATAGTTAGTATGCGAGTTTGTACCATGATTGTGTAGTCTTGTACATCTCTCATGTCTTCCAAGAAGGTGTCGATGACTTGAAGCATATATGACTTGGTTGGCCAACCGTGCAGAGGTCCTACTAGCTTTGCAAAATTCAGCCAGGTTCGTGGTACATGTTCGCTCCTCCGGCGTTCCCAAAATGTTGGCCAATCCCTTAGGTGAGCACATGGACAATATGCTTGGTTAAGCTTAAGGCTGATCGGAGCATCTGTCTACACATGTGGGCATTCTTTCTGCTTATTCAACATTCCCTTCACCATCACAGGTAACCTTATGAAAAAAATCTTTTGTTAATATGAATTATCTCTCTGAGTACTCTATAAATTGGTCAGACTCCTTCTTCAAAATGCCTGTTTGGTACTCTTCTATTGACTCGTGTAGGTGTACTATTATCATGTCCTGGATATCAAAATTCGACAGCACTCGCAGAGTCTTCTTTAGCTTGTGTAGTAAAAACTTGGCTAATTTGGCCTCATATCTGTCATATAACTGCTTTAGCTATTTATTCTATTGTTCCTATCGTTAAGTATTGTACATGAGAGGGTGGGTTCCTCAAGATCTAGCTCATTGATTTTGTCATTCATTTCATTTGTATTTTTTGCCTCCATCTCTGCATCCTTGATGGGGCTTCTGTCTCCTTGTTCTATCTCCTGAGCCTCTTCTCGGATGTGAGCTTGCACCTCAGAGACTTTGGTTTCCCATAAGATGAGCTCTCTTATTTCAGTCTCCACTTCATCCTGGCATACTTCTACTGTTTCCTGAATCTGAGCCTTGAGTGCTTTGCAATATGCACACATTTCTCTCGAATATTCATGCAATTGTTTAACTTTCTCTTCCACCTTTACCTTTTTCGCTAACTGTGCCTTTGCATGGGAGGCTTCCCTTTCGACTTCCTCTAGCTCTCTCTCCAGTTCCTTTACTCTGTCTGAGTCTTGGCTGCTCTGAAAAGCTGTGCTACTGTACAGATCCAAAATGGACAACTACGCATCATTTAGCTCCTTGATCTTTTTGAATGAGGAATAAAGTACAAAATATTTCTTTTTGTGATTCTCCATTTCTTTATCTTTTCTTGAGTACTGTACATCCTTTTTCTTGAGTTCCTCTAGGAGCTCGCAGATTTTCTGGTCTCTTACCTGAGTGGCCTCTTGGCTCTCTATACATTTCTGCTCCAAGTTTCTTTGTTCCATTCTACTGTCCTCCAGATCTTGTATGCACTTCTCTTTTTCTTGTTGGAGCTTTGACACTTCAACTTTCTTGCTTTGTAGGTAAAGTTGGCATTCTTCTAGCTCATCCTTGACTCTCTTGAGGCATTTCTTCCTAACCTGATCTCTCTGTCTTTATTATTTATTACCTCCTCGAATTTACTTTCCATTTCTTTTTGTTCTTTCTGTGCCTCACTCCTTTGGTGTCTTGTTGCTATGATCTCCTCTGTTACCTTTATTATTTCTCCCTGAAGTATTTTGTTGTCCCAAACCAAAGCCTCATTCTACTTGACGAAATCTTTTCTTTCCATCTTCCAGGTTTCCACTAATTGTCTTTTCTCTTCTTCCATTCATAGACCTGCCAGTAATGCCCATCTTGACCCTGTAGAGAAGTGATCTGCTCTTTGATTGATCATCGTCCTAATTTCTTGAAGGTCTCCATGCTCCTCCTTCTCTTGGCCCTGGGTTAGACTTAACTGCAGTGTTTTAGCTTTAGTTTTTGATCTTTCATGTTCTAGCTTTGTTGACTGAACTTTTGCGGCTTTCACTCCTTCCTCTGGTTCCGTCACAATTTCTAGGGTTTCTTGAATAAGACTAAGTGGGAGTGCAGAGGTCTTTTCTTCATTTTGTTCATCTTTCTCTTCATTTTCCTCCTGTACTATTTTCTACTCACTTTTGATCTCCCTTTCTAACTGCTCAATCTCCACATCTTCCATAATGTTTGTGTTATTTTCTTCCCTTGAACTACTTTCTTCTTCAGAGTTGCTTTCTTCCTTGGATTGCTCTCCCTTTATTTGGACATTCTCTTGTTATGTGGCTCCTTCTTGAAGTCCCTTTGATTTTCTTTGAGTTGTCACAATCATTTCCTTAGCTATGTCTTCAATTTCCTCCTCTCCTTGGAATCTGATGTAATATTCTCTCTTGGGCTTTTCCTAGTGCAATTGTTCTTCGGGTATTTCTACTACAGCCTTCTGGATTACCTCCTATTCTTCAACTTCTTCCATTATAACATCAGGTTCCTGGTACACCATCCCTTCTTAGTCTTGATCTGCATCGTGACAAGTGGTTAGAACCACTCTTTTCTCCTGTTGTGTTTCCTTGATTGCCTCTATTTCAAATCCCATGGATGCATCAAAGAAATCATCTAGGTCTGCTTCTTGTTCCATCTCTCTGAGTTTTTGGACACTGAAATCTTCTTGTGGTTTTTTTGTCTCAGCTGAGTTCAAAAGTTGTTGCAATAGTTTCCTTTCTTCCTCCTCTTCATTTTCAGCATGTTGGTCTTCCTTATCCTGTCCCTCGTAATGCTCTTTCAGCTCTTGAGGTTGTGGTATGCACACAAGTTGCATATCTTCTCTGGTTATCAGGGTGGATCCGCCTTCTAGGAGCTTCGGTGGGGGTTCTAGTAAGTACGGCATTGGCTGCTCGTACCTTCTCTTCTTTTCATCCTCCTTAGGGAATCTTTTGTTGCCTTTTACAATCATTCGCTGTCGGACACCCTCTTCTCCTATCTTGACCACTACTTTACTTTTGGTGGGGGGCACCACTTTTACCTTCTTGGGAGGTACCAATTTTCTCTGATCTTTGGCTAGGTTCAACTGTTCAAAGATTCTCCTTAATACTTTCTCTCTTCTGACAAAGGTTGCCTCAATTTTTGAGTCCATCGAGTTCTCATGAGCTTTCTCATAAGCTTCCAATTCTTCTTGTGTCCAATCGATTGCTTTATCTCAGTAATCATCGAACATCTTTTGGTATTGCTTTTCATAGGCCAACCTTTTGTCTTCACAGCCTTGTAAGAAGTATGTATTTAATTTTTGCTTCTCCATCATAGGTGGACACGGGGCTGGATCTACTTGGGCTTCTCTTTGTGCTACTACCACTTCTTTCCTAGTGGGTTCCACTATCTCAGCTACTGCTTTCCTTGGGTCCTCCTTCGCCCTGATTGTTACATAGTCTATTTCCTTCCTTTTCTTGCACATCCTGCTCTTCTTGTTCTTCTTCTTTTGGGGCTTGAATCCTCACTCTCTCTGATAGCCTTAATTTCTTTTTAGCATGCTGGTTGACTCCTACCACTTCTCGCACTCTCTTCATCGATTTTCTTGTTATTTGTTGTGTGCTGGGTTTTGGTGAAACTTCAAATTCCTTGCTCTTCCTTCCTATTCTCATGGGGGAGGACAAAGTCTAGGAATTTCTTGATTTCTCTGTATCGGTCCATACTCTTTCTAATATCATTAAGGTTGTAGTTCTTTCCACCTTCAAAGTCTAGGAATTTCTTAATTTCTCTATATCAATCCATACCCTTTCTAATATCATTAAGGTTGTAGTTCTTTCCACCTTCAAACTTCAAAGCTTCCTTGATTAGGGCTTGATTGATCTTGATGGTCTTCATTTGCCCTGTAAAATCTGGCACCTAGCACATTAAGTACTTTGTTTGGTCTCTCTCCCTCCATGTGTGTCTCTCCCTAGATTCTTACTGATCTTCTTCTTTGATTCTCTCCAACACTTTCTGCCTATGCATTCCTATGTGTAATCTCTGCCATTGTTGTTCAGTGAGAGTCTCTAGGTATTTTTTGACCCTATATCTACTCATGTAGTTGGGCATGACTTGACCTTCTAGGGTTGTGAGTTGCATGGCTCCATTATTGCTAATCTTGTGTAAGATATATGGTCTATGTCCCCTCTTGTGCAATTTCTTGCCCATTTCCTTGATGGTGAATGCTAGGACTAGGTCTCCCACATTCAAATCTTTGTCTTTGATGCACATGTCAAAGTAAGCTTTCTGCCTCCTTTTGTTAGCATACAAAGAGTTGATGGATTGTAACCTAGTGGCCCCTATCTTTTCGAGTTTCGAGATTCTATTTACAAACTCACGTTCCATCCAATCTAACATCTTTTCCACTTTTAGGGTTGGAATTAAGAACTCCATGGGTAAGATAGCATTTTATCCATACACCAAATTGAAAGGTGTTGTTCCAATGCTGGTTTTATAAGCAACTCTATATGCCCAAAGAGCATGATGTAATTGCTTATCCCAATCTGATCGCTTATTATTGACTATCCTTTGCAAGACTCCACACAAAACCTTATTGGTGATCTCAGCTAAACCATTTTCTTGGGGGTGATAGGGTGTTGAGAGCCTCTGCACTACTAAGGACTCATTCAGAAGATGTTCTATGACCTCATTGACAAAATTAGTTCCCCTATCACTGATGATTTCTAATGGTAGCCCAAACCTCACAAAGGTGTTCTCAAATAAGAACCCGGCTATTGTCTGAGCATCATTTCTTTGGGTGGCTTTAGCTTCTACCCACTTAGATAAGTGGTCAATTGCTACTATAATGTATTCTCCATGTGTGGTTTTGGATGGTGGTGAAATGGGTCCAATGAAATATGTGCCCCACTTGGAAAAAGCTCTAAAGCTCATTCTGGGTCTTAATGGCATGTCATCTTTTCTTATAGGGTTCTTTGTTCTTTCGCAAATGCCACCAGAATCCTGCATAGATTATTAGCTTGGTAGTTCTTTCTACTGAAAAGTGTCCTGATGCTGCTCTTGTATGTGCTAATTGCAACATTCTCACATACTCCTCTTCTGGAACACATAATCTTAGACAACCATCTTTACCTCTGTTGCAGAGCTAAAGAAAGTACAAAGCAGAGAAAAAGACGGGCCCCAAAATTTTTCCGATTTGGACATCATATTTTTCGTATCATACTCATTCTTGTAATATATTTCCCTTTGTAAATGCACTAGAGGAGTCCTCTAGATGCATCCCCATAGAAGATTAGAGATTTACCCATGTAAAATAGTAGGAAATTAGTCTTTTAGTGAATAAAGTGCCGGTCTCTTGTGTGAAAGGACCATTTTTAGGGCACTAGTATATAAGTCAAATGTGACTCTTTGTAAAGAACTTTTTGCCATTGTGAGAATAGAGAGCACAGAATTTCGAATTTGTGTCTTCTTCACTCCATATCTTCTTCTTCGTGAGCTTTTGGTGCATGTGTATTGCTTGGAAAGAGTGCTTGTGAGTGTTGTCTATCCATGAAAGTGTTTATTTGTTGTAGGTAAGGTGTGTGCGAAGTGTAGGAAGTGCTGAAGTGTAGGAAGGTATTTCCCGCGACTCAGTATTTTGCTCATAATTTGAAGTAGAAGCATCAGAATTGAGTGAAACCACTGCCATTGGATGCGTCTTCTCGAGAGCTTCGAAACGCATATGCTATTTGCTATATTTGGAGTTCGGAGCTGGGAGAAAAGTCCAAAATATTGACGGCTGCTGCACCAAGTATCGTTTCGCCATGGCCAACAGTTGAAGCTTGTTTGGATAAGTCTTTGCCTCATTTACATTCTTTGAGTAGTTCACTTGCATTGATCATTACATGATTGCATGTCCTCATACACTCGGCTAGGTTTGTATACTCTTTGGATTGATAATTAAAAGCGTGTATCGCCACTATATGCACTTGTGAGGGGATTGAGGTATAGTCTCTTTCTCCGCAAGTCCCTAAGTTGATACTTAGGTCAACACACTTTTTGGCGCCGTTGCCGGGGAGCGACGAATCAAACCAAAGCATTCGTGTGATGGTAAGTAGCTTTTTGCATTGAAGTAAGTGGAAGAGTGGAAATTTTCTCTTCTTTGGTAAGTCATTTTCAGCCGCACTTGCTACTTCTCATTCTTGGAGTGTGTGTAGTGAGTTGTTAGTTTAGGGAAGTGAGTAGTAGGAGGAAAATAGGAAGAGTGAGGGAGTAGATTAGGGTAGCTTTCACTTTTTATCTTGTTGTTTCATTTTCAGTAGATAGAAAATCCCAAGTATAAAAGCCAAAAAGAGCCATTTTGAAAATCACTTGTTCTTGAGCAAGTATCGTGAGAGAGACCATCGAGTATTGCGAGCTGCCGAGTATCGTGTGTTGTGTCTGAGCTTGTGGAGTGGCTTTATACAAGAAAAGGAGCTAGAAGAGTTAGAAAGAGCATCAAAGGTGAGCCACTCAGTTGCTAGATCTTTTTGATTACTCAAATAATTCAATATCAGTGTCAAACGATCTGCGTCAGGTATCGTCTGAGATCTGCAGGGGGTAAAAAGAGTGTTTTGCTTGATACAGAGAGTGAGGAGAGGAGAGAGGAACTAGGAAAACAAGGGCATCAAAACAAAACTTAAAAATCTTTCCCAAAAGTTGTCCAAGGGTCAAGTATCGTTTTACTCCCACGGTCGAGTATCGCGATACTTATCAAGTATCGTGGCCTCCTGTGGTCGAGTATCGCGATATTTCCCTCCGATCGTGTATCGTTTCATACCGATCACGATACTTGGTCAGAGATCGTTTTGCCAACGATCGTTGATCGTGTATCGTTGATTGTGTATCGTTTCGTGCCGATCGCGATACTTGAGAAGTATTGTTTTGATCAAAGATCGCGATACCTCCCAAAGATCGAGTATCGTTTGGACTTTACCGATCGCGATACCTAGCAAGTATCGTGTATCGTTTTGCCAGCGATCGTTCGCGAGAGATCGTGTATCGTTTGGCCCAAGTATCGTGTATCGCCTGGTCTTCAGAGATCGCGATACTTGTTCCGTGTCGAGTATCGTTTCAATCCAAGTATCGTGTATCGTTGGGAGCCAAGTATCATTGGTCCGAAGTATCGTGGTAGTTAAGTATCGTGAGAGGTCGTGTATCGCCTGTGACCAAATATCGTCTATCGTTTTCTTCCAAGTATCGGTATCGTTTCACTCAAGCAATCGGTATCGTTTATCAGATATCGCGATATTTGTCAGGGATCGTGTATCGTCTGAACCCAGAGATCGTGTATCATGGTTTTTTGGAGACAAGTATTGTGGTCGAAAAAAAAAATTTCTTCAGTCATTTTTTTCCAGCCAAAGGCTTCTAGAAATTTTTGACCTGTAGCTAAGAGTGCCAAAGGCCCAAGGGTAGCAAAGACTGAGCAGAGTTTAGAAGTGGATGAACCTGAGATCCGGAAGAACCCTAGGAAGCCGAAGAAGTGTAATTTCTTCTGTAGGTAGTGTAGTAGAGCCAAGTAACCGTTCACATTATTCCGAGACCTCCAGTGAGTCAGAGGAAGAAATTCCCATGGCTTCAGAGGATATGCAGAACACAGTACCCATGATTGGCATGATGTCAATTATTGAGGGAGAGTATAGAACCTCCTTGGAGTATGTGAACACCAACCACAATGAGGTCCCCATTTATCTGGATGGTCTAAACAGATCTGTGGCCAGGTTAAAGAAAGCATCAGAGGCTTACATAGTGCCTAGACCAGCTGTCAAGTACGTAGGAGGACTGTACATGGACAAAAGAGATATCCAATATGTTGTCATAGAACACCCAGAGAACATTAACGAAATTGGTGAAGAAAATAATGCTTCAAACTTAAATGGAGGAGGGAATGAAGAGCAAGTAACCACACCTAGAGGAAGATCTACAGTCGCAAGGATATGGAGAGGAGATCTAATTCCCCAAGATGACACCTTAATGGATGTATATTTGATCAATGGGATGGAGCATCTCCTTAGAGCACATTCCTCAATTTGGGAAGCTGCTCCTAATCCAGTCACCATTTATGAGTTGCAAGATCCTGATTTTTCCACCATTATCACTTATCTGGATAAAAATCAGAGAAGATATTGGCCCATGACAGAAGCGGAAAGAGCTGAGTTGAAATATCAAAACATCCCAGTGTTCCCTCATAGGGACCAAGCCACTACATCAAGAAACCCACTGGGAACTTCCCATAATGATTCATACCAACAGTCAGACCAAACACAACAAACACAACAGACCCAACAAACTCAAATCCCCTTCAGACCTCCTGTGCAATTCACAATGCCTGCAAATAACCCTAACTACCGACCTCAGCCAACTATTGACCCAAGACATGGAGTTCATGCTCCAGTCAGACCGCCGGTAGTAAGAGGACCAGGCATACCTATAGGAAGACCTATTTTCCCAGTGATGCCTAGACAACCCAAAGCAGGAAGACGACTAAGGCCAATCCAAGTTGCCAAATGTATGAGAAATCACTATGATGGCTCTAGTGAACCTTATAATCATATAGCGGAATTTAAACAAGTAATCAGAGCCGAAGAGGTAGAAGACTTTTTTATTCAATATGAGTCTTTTGGCCTTACCTTGTCAGACACGGCATTGGCATGGTTTCAGCCATTGGACCCTAATACCTTTCAGAACATGGAGCAGATATATCAAGAAATGATTGAGGAATTTACTAAATCAGGAATTAAAAACAATTCTTCATCATTGATCCATAGCTTCAAGCAAGTCCCTACCGAATCAGTGAGATTGGCTGCCAGAAGATTCAAGCAATATGTAGACAGATGCCCAGTGGAAGAGAGACAGACACAAAATAAAATGGTGTCATTATTTTTGGAAGGATTATTGAACGGATCCTTGAGATCATTGGTGTATGTAAAAAGGGTTCAGACCCTGCAAGAATGCATGAAGGAATGCATAGATTTAGAAGATAACTTAGCTGAGGATCTGAAAATACCTCAAGGAAGCTTGAAAAGTGAAGAATCGGCCAGTAACTCATCAATTCCTAAAAATAATGTAGAGGAAATAGCCGAATTGTTAGCGAAAAAGTTGAATGTTCAAGGACAGAGGAACTACCCCAATAACCCAATGAGAGTACCCATGCTCAGAAGATGTATGCATTGCGGAGGTGATCATCCTTCTCACCTGTGTACTAGGGGAGTAGTTCCACCACCGGCTTATGGTTATAATAGACACACTGTCCCAGGACCTCTACAATATTGCAGTGTGGAACAAAAATACACAAATCACAGCACAGAAAATTGTCCCTACAATAGGCAAGCGAGACCTACACAACAATACATGAGACCGTACGGATACCCTCAGAATCATCAAGGAGGTGAAGCCTTTAGGTACCCCTCTTATCAGCCACAGGCACCAGCACCACGACCATATGCATATCAGGGGTACACCCAACCACAGCCAGTACTAGGACAACAACCGCCCCATCCTCAGAATGTTGTCCCAGTCAAGATAGCTCAACCTGAAGAGAACCTAGAGAGAGCTATAGTCCCAGCCACACCTTTGACTAGTAATGAACCATATGACTCGTTTTATGACCCTAGTCAAGGAACATACCTTAATTATGAAAGCTCAATGACGGAATATGGACAACTGTATGAACCATATGCCTATGGGATGGAAACATCAGATAGTTCATACGGTTATGAGCAGGATCATGTGTCATTAATGTACACAGCTCCTAGAGCAACCATACCACCTTGACCCATGAACAGACCACCTGTACCCAGAGGACCATGTTATAGGTGTGGAGGTGATCATTATATCAGAGAATGCACATTGCCAAACCCACCACCACCACAACGAGTTTGGGAGCGCTATTGTAGTGATTGTGGGAAGGAACATCTTTTCAGAGACTGCCCCAAGAATCCCAACAAGGTTACATCTAACGTGCAAAACAACGTAATAGAAGTAATTGAATCATCAGGGAGTGATAAAGAGTACACAGTACCATTGAAAGCAATAACGAGAGCCAAAGCCAGAGAGACCCCTGATAAAACGGAGGAGAACAACCAAAGTGACAAGGAGAGGGACCCACCCATCCCTCAAAGAGTTGAAGACGCAGAAGAACCACAGAAAAGTATTGCAAGTAAAAGGTCCCAGAGATGGAAGCACCGAAGAGAAAGGCTAAAAGAAAAGAAGTTATTACAGAAGAAGGAAAAGGAGGAAAACGAACAAAAACCAAGAGAAGAACCGAAGAGGGAAGAAGGGAACAAAAATGAAAAGTATCAGAAAGAGGAGGTAGGATCAGTGTTAGCAGACCCAATGCATGAGGAGTTAGCCATGTGGATTCAGGCATACAAGGCAAGAATAAGAGCAGGACCTACTGTAGAACAACACGAGAGAGAATATCCAAGAGGCGACTTAGAAAAAGAAAGACTGGAGATCTGCAAGAAATTGATAGAAGTTGCACAACAAACATTAGAAAAACCTGCATTGCCTTTACCCAATACCCGAATTTCTGAAGGAGAATTCCAAGAGTGTGTGAACACTCATGAAAAGCCTGAAGTAAATAGACCACAGAATGACGGATGTGGTGTTGAGAGAAGGGAAGGATCCATAGTCCCAGAAGTAGAAGGAGAATGGACTAAGGATCTATGGGCACGAGTTCAAGAGGACAAATGGAAGAAAGTGGAAGGAATTGAACCACCCTTTGAAGAATTAGAAGCAGGAAACGAAATAGAGGGTTCAATACCTGAACTAAATTCAGAAGAAATTTTTCCAATGGATGCAAGTGACAAAGGAGAGGAAGATGTAAAGGAACTGCCCAATTACACAGGGGAGTACGAGCACAATTCAGAATTGTATCGCATTCCCTCAATAAGGAAACGAGAAACGAACCCATCAGTCCAAACCTCTTAGATCATACAACGCCTTAGAGAGGTAAAAATCCCTTGTACCCTAACATTCGAAGAACTGTTAAAGGTAAAACCACATTTAAAAGAGAAATTAATCAATCAATGGGAAGTCAAGGAGGAAAAGAAAGAGATAGCAGTCAAAGTAAACACGGTGAGAATTCCAGTGGACAAAGTAGGAGACTTTAGTGAGGGAGATGAAGGAAATACCTGCCTTCCAATTACTTATAGGGGTTACACTACCAAAGCCATCTTAGATTCAGGAGCTGGTGTTGGTATTGCTACCAAAGAAATTTGGGAGAAATGGGGAAAACCAGCATTAAGACCAACACGCATGAAAATACAAATGGCAGATGGTCATACGGAGAGACCCTTAGGATTGTTGGAACAAGTAGTCTTCACTACGTGTGGAGTGGAATTCGAATACACTTTAGCAATATGTCACTTCGAAAGGCCAAGCAATTATGAAATGATCCTGGGAAGGCCTTTCATGAGACAGCTAAAGGTCGTACAAGATTGGGGAAAAGACGCGGTTTACCTACAACACTCAGGAACCACCACTAGAATAAACCTACATACGTACACTTATCAAGATGTTCCACCTCTACAATGGAATCAAATCCATAAGGAGGAAGACGATCAATCGATTCATAGTGTAGGTTCTAGTGATCAATCTTGGATGAACAAGGATACTCATCTGTGGATATGCCAAGCCGCAAAGAAGGAAGAGGAGAGAAGGAAAGGATGGCAGCAAAAACAAGGAATAGCGAGGTCTGTACAAGATCCAGCTTATATGCCACAAGTGTTCCCGGATGAAGAATTTGAACCTCACGGTTGGATGGAAATTTTAGCAACCCTCGATGTCTGTGTAAACGAAGAAGTAGTGACCATGAACGAATGTATCGATGAGGAGGGTTATGATGTTAGCCTGTATATGGTAGTCCTTCAGGAGGCTGAAGAAGGAGAAGTGATCAAGAAAGACTGGAAGGAGGACTACGAGAGCATTGAAATGGAGCCCGAACCGATGGATCTAGGGAACAGTACCACCAACATAAATATCACTGCCAATGGAAAACACCAGGAACTCACACAGAAAGGGGAATTAGAAATTGAAAGAGAATCAGAAGATGAAGAAAATAAACCCCAAGACCAATTTGAGGTACCAGCTCACTTCAAAAAATATGAAGTGGAGGAGAGAAGAATCACTATTCAAATGCCGAAAAGAGAAGCACAGCCTGGAATAGCATATGATAATAAGGAACAAACCAAGAAGATAGTTGTAACTGTAGAAGAAGGAGAGGAACGATGCACCTTCATAGGACAGGATGTCTCATTAGAGGAAGAACAGGAGTTAATTCGTCTCATAAGAGAATACCGGGATGTCTTTGCTTGGACCTATAAGGACTTGAAGGGAGTAGATCCTTCTATATGTGCGCATAGAATTCCCATGACATCCGAAGCCAAACCTTCTAAACAAAGACCATATACTTACAATGATGTGTATTCAGCCAAAATAAAGGAAGAAATAGACAAGTTACTAGATGCTGGATTCATCTACGAGATTGAGCACACGGAATGGGTGTCACCTTTGGTGGTTGTACCGAAAAAGAATGGGAAGTTAAGAGTGTGCATCAATTTGAAGAAAGTAAATGTTGCGACCATAAGGGATAGTTATCCTTTACCCATTACGGATCATCTCTTGGAAAGGGTAGCAGGGAAGGAAGTCTATAGCTTTCTGGATGGCTTTTCAGGGTATAATCAGGTAGCCATTGCTCCTGAGGACCAACATAAGACAGCGTTCGCAACTGAATGGGGAGTATACGCCTTTAGAGTCATGCCTTTCGGCCTAACTAATGCCCCAGCTACCTTCCAAAGATTGATGTGCCATGTGTTCAAGGAATTTCTGAGAAAAAGTATGGAGGTATACGTGGATGATCTTTGTACTTATTCAGCTATGCGATCGGAGCATATTCCTGAACTAGAAAGGATCTTTGCTAAATGTCGACAATATCGAGTGTGCCTCAATCCTGAAAAATGTGTCTTCATGGTTCGACAAGGAAAAATCTTAGGACATATTGTCTCAAAGAATGGAATTTCAACAGATGAAGACAAAATCAAAGTAATTCTGGATTTACCAAGACCTAAGACGGCTAAGGAAGTCCAAGCATTTATGGGACATTGTGGATACTATCGAAGATTCATACATATGTACGCCATAATTGCTAGACCTCTTTATGCACTATTGACTCTATTTAATTGGACCGAAGAATGTGAAAAAGCTTTTAATGAGTTAAAGAATCGATTGAGTTCAGCACCAATCCTTCGAGTCCCTAATTGGAATAAACCGTTTCACATTCATGTGGATGCTTCCAAGTTTGCCATTGGTTGCATCTTAGCTCAACCTGCTCACACAGGAAAATTAGACCACCCTATAGCCTATGCTAGTAGACAGTTAAATCAAGCAGAATGCAATTATACCACCACGGAGAGAGAAGGCCTAGGGATGGTATACGTAGTCAAAAAGTTCAGACATTACCTGTTGGCAAACAAATTCAAATTCTTCATTGATCATCAAGCCCTACTGTACCTAGTCAACAAGCCTTGTAATACAGGACGACTAGTACGATGGTTTTTATTGTTAATGGAATTTGATTTTGAGGTAGTAGTCAAGAAAGGAAATACCCATATAAGAGCAGACCACTTATCATGAATGACCCATGGAGAACCACCCATAGGAGTACCAGATGATCTGCCGGATACGTACCTTTTCAACCTGGAAGTATGTCCTCAATGGGCAGAAAAGTTGATCCCTATACTTACAAATGGACCTAAAGATGGGATCACACCAACCCAAACCCAAGACCTCTGGAAGACTAAAAATCTTCACATCATTGCGGGAAGTTTGTACCACCAGGATTCAAGTGGATTATTGATGAGATGTGTGGAAGAAGAGGAACAAGAAATGTGGCTTCAGAAAGCACACATAAACCAATGGGACACTCATTTGAATGCAAATGGAACGTGGCAAACACTCAAGAGATTTGGCATATACTGGCCAACCATGCAAAGAGATGCACATAACTATGTGTCAACCTGTCAAACCTGTCAAGAACAAATCCCAGATGAGAACTCTACCTTATGCTATTCTACAATAGCACCAAGATGGAGCATGCCACTGGTAAAGTTCTTGAAAACTCAAGAATACCCTGACGGAGCTACTCCAACAAGGAAACGTGCACTTGAAGAACAAAGTAAAGATTATGTCATTATAGGGAAACAACTCTTTAAACGAGGGAAAGATAACCAATTACGAATGTGCATTCACGAAAATGAATATCTTTCTGTCTTAGAGATGGCTCATACAGGAGCTGCAGGAGGACACTTCTCTGCAGATAAAACAGCAAAAATGATCCTCTTTGCTGGAATGTGGTGGCCAACTCTACACCAAGATGCCGTAACATATGTGCAACGGTGTGATACTTGTCAACGAACGAAATATCCTATTAGAAGAGATGAGATGCCACTTAGACCCATGATGGGTGCTAGAGCTTTCACGAAATGGGGAATAGACTTCATAGGACCTATTAGCCCACCAGCTAAAGGTTCCCATGCTGAATATATAATTGTAGCTACACACTATCTGACCAAATGGGTTGAAGCAAAAGCAACCAAGAAAAATGACGCAAGAACCACAGCCAAGTTTCTCTTTGAGAACGTTTTCACTAGATTTGGACTACCTATAGAAATTGTGAGTGATAGAGGTACGCACTTTGTTAATGAAGTTATAGAAGCCTTACTGAATGAATTCTTGGTAATTCATAAGAAGTCAGCTCCTTATCACCCACAAGCCAATGGACAAGCAGAAAGTTCAAATAAAATCTTGTGTACAGTTCTTACCAAAATTATTAACAATGGTAGATCAGATTGGGATAAGCAGTTACATCATGCGTTATGGGCATTTCGAGTAGCCTATAAAACCGCCATAGGCACTACTCCTTTTAACTTAGTATATGGACAAAATGCTATTTTGCCAATTGATTTCTTGATTCCCACTCTAAGAGTAGCAACTACTTACGAGTGGACAGGACATGAATTATCAACTCAATTGGAACAAATAGAAAAGCTTCACGAAACTAGGTTACAAGCAGTAGCAGGCATTTATGCTGCTAAACGACGACAGAAAGCCTACTTTGACGCGCACATTAAGGACAAAAATTTGAAGGAAGGAGATTTAGTTTTGGTATACACCTTGAAACAACACGCTAAGAAGTTGCAGAAGAGAGGATATGGTCCATTAATTATTAATCGCATATCTACAAGTGGAGCCATTAGCTTAGCAACCTTAGATGGAGATGTGTTACCAAACTACATCAGTGGGTGTAGAGTGAAAAAATATCTATAACCATTAACCGAAGAAACAATGTCACGATTAATCAAAGGCAAGAATAGACACATAGAGGAGGAAAGGATACGAGAAGAAGCGAGACAAGAAGCATTGGAAAGAATAAAGAAACGGAAAGAGTGGATGAGAGAGCGAGATGAAAGATATCGACTAGGAGAAGAACTCATCCCAATGGCTAATTTTAGAGCCACTCAAAACCTAGGATCGCAGAGAACACAACCATATTTAAATTTGGGAGCAGGTAAAATGGAGTACCACTTGGTAGATGCTCTCATTGACACAGGAGCTACTGTAAGCTGCATCAAGCTTTCTTTGACCCAAAAACTCAAGGAGGCAGTACGCCCATCGATGCCACAATTGATAGGAATAGGAGGAACAATTACTCAATGCATAGGTGAGATCACCTTACCGTTTCATCTTGGCAACAACACTATGGAACAAAAGCTGTTAGTGTGTCATGACCAAGATTTACTTGAAGAGGTAGTATTAGGTCAAGACTGGATTTACAAATACGAAGTGACCATTCAATTGGCGTTAGGATACATCTCAGCCAGGATAGGACATCGTGAAGTATTCAGTCTGCTAGACGAACGACCAATCAAATCTATGAGCATGGAGCAAACAGTTCATTCTAATGAACAAAGCCCTGAAGGTATGATCACTAGCACTATAGAGACACCTTCATCGAGTACTATATGTGTGGACATATTGAATTCTGCTTGCACACCATGTTCTAGTCTAGCAAGCCAAGAGAGTGTCAATCTATCTGAAACCCACCTCACTGAAGCACCATGCATAAGAGAGACTAGTCCTCTGTGTAATTCAAAATCTGTACCCATTAAATTATACCTTATTCCTTACTCTAATCAAGCGTGGATAAAGAAAGATCAAGTGGAGGAGTATCTTCGAGGACAGAAGCACAACCGACATCAGAACAAACAATCAAAGGAGAAGCCAACTCAGTCTGAACAACGAGGTCATCGACAAATTGCTACAATATGGATTCCAAAGAAAGTAGTAGCTGCTCAACAGGATCGTTTGCAAATCTGGGTTCCTAAGTCTTGCGTTCCAAGGAAACTAAATCGAAAGGATGATCCTCAGTACAAAAAGAACCAATATGGTCCACAGGCAAAACAGCCACAACAAAAAAGTTACTGGAGAAAGAAAGAGTCTGTAATGGCAACCCGAGCCATTCCGAGATTTACAAATCAGATCAAAAAGACCTACAACAAGAAGAAAGAAGCCACATTCAGTGAAAGTGGGCAACATACAACAAGGCCCAGAACAAGGAAGCAGATTTGGATACCGAAAGACAAAACAAACAGCTTGCATCATCCATCTACTTCCAATTGCACACATATGGAATTGTCAATACCCAAAGTATGCATAGTAGGGCCACATTACAAGGCCAAGCATTCGGCACATCCTTCTTCTATTTCAGGATAGTCAAGCACATTTTCCTCATGGGGAAATAGGAGAGCACTTGTACATATATTAAGAAAAATATTCCAAAAAAAAAAAAAAAAAAAATTAATCACTTCGGCTATAAACTAACTTTTCTGTTTTCCTTTTCAGATGAAAATATAAAAATACATAAAAATGTGAAAAATCTAGGTATAACCTTTCTCACACACACAGGAAAGGGACGACACCGTTCACTCGGAGCAATATCGAGCTTATGACAAACAAATAAAGGAGGATTTCTGATAATATATGGGTACTAATTCATGCTCTATATTGAGTGCAGATGGCGTCTACTGATTCAGAATCTACGCAGTAGGAAGAGGTGCAGCTTCTTCCATTGGAATCAGTAACAAAAGCAAGAGGTCACTGGTTCCGAGATGATCAACCAGTGGCAGAGCTCATCTTCATGGCAACAATCAAAATTATGGATACAGATCATTACTTTCCAATCATGTCACAGGATTTCAAGACAATAATACAAGGATTACCTCATATTGAAGATGTATGGACACAAGCGGGCATAGAGGCATTTCTCAAATTGCCTATATATGTTCCAGATTTTCAGAGATGTGCACAGGTAATGAATACCATGCAACCTACCGCAACAAAGATCTCAGTTCCCGAAGCACGCGTCTTGGATAAAGTCGGAGTTTGGAAGACAATCCAATTCACACATGAGTTAATCAATACAGCTTTTGGATGGAATCAAGCAGGTATTACTAGTGTCAAAGACGAGTGCCATGATCCCAAGAAGAGATCATTTTTGGATATAAACAGAATTGACATAGAAGATGCTGTCCGATTGGTGCATCAACACTTTTGTTTCCCAAGCATGCACAGGTATACTGCTCCACAGAAGATAATCGTACAATTATTATCGCATGCCATGAGGCAAATTGGGAACAAAGTGAATTTGACAGGCTATGTTCAGGAAAGATTATTTGAAGCCCAGAAGAAATGGGGACAGAAGAAGTTTTTGAATGGCAGTTCTGCATTAACTCTATTGATATATGAAGCTCTTGAGATGAAAAATTGCTTACGGGAGATGCCGAACTCAGAAGGGCTAGCCAAGTATGCAAAATCTGCTACGGTTCCTAAGAAGAAGAATGCAGTGGTTATGGTTGAAGAAGCTCGAACCAGCACACAAAAACCCATGAGGGGTACAAAGCGTTTACGGGAGGAGGAAGCCCAAGCTACACCACAATCAAAGAGAACTCATCTCTTACCAAAGATCACGACGGCTCAAATGCCGATTACAAAGAGAGATCTTTCCGCTGCCCTCGAAGAAACACATCAATATATGCAAGGGCAGGTAAATTTAAACATTCAAGGTCATCATTATAGACAGGCTATTCAAGAGAAACAACAACGGAGTCCAGAGAAAACACCAAAACAAGCTGGAAGATACAAAGAACTAGGGATCGATGATTCCAGTACAAATACGGACTCCAGCCTTGAAAAAGATACCTTGGATACTGATATACGGACAGAAACACAAGAGGATGAATGGAATGAGATCGATCAAGTGGAAGTGACGCCAAGAAGTCATAAAGAAAAGGAACAGACTGTAGAAGATCCCGTGGAACAGGAGCATGTCATTCAATTGAATGACACTAGTAAGATAAGCATCAAGGAAGATACAACCAGTGCCACACACGTAAAACAACCTATTAAAGAGGAAGAACAAACTCCAGTAGGTAAGGAAACAGAGAAATTACAAATCAAAGAACAAATTGTGATCGAGGTACCGGATGACACACCTCAAGAAAAGCAGGCAAACATGGGGGCTGAGCCAAGGATCCAGCTTCAGATTAGGCAGCCCCATGACACTACATTACATATTGCACAGGGAAAAGATATCAATACCGGAGAAGAACCAAATATACCAAAAACATGGCTTAATGTGGATGTTACTCAACTAAAACCAGTAGTCAAGCAAATGATTCAGACAGCGATGGATACCCAACAACAGATGATGGAAATAGATGCAGATTATGATAGAGCCATGCAAGAAAAAAGTCAATTCCAGATAATGAGCGAACAACTGTCATCACAACTCATCCAGGCACAAAAAGATATGAAGGTCAAAAGCAATGAGTTGCTCGAAACAAAAACACAATACGAATCATTACTCACTCAGCATCAAGAACTCCAAGCACAGTACGCAAATTTACAGAGATTATACGATGCAAGCGAGGCGGACAAAGAAAGAATGAGAGCTAGAAGTACGTTGCTCGAGACACAGCTAAAGGTATATATGGAAGAAAATGACACTTTGAGAAACAGGAATAAAGAATTAATGAAATCATTATTATATGATCAACCGATCGAGCAACACGAATTCTCCGAAACGAACGAAAAAGAATTAAGAGATCAGATCGCACAATATGCAGATTGGCTAAGACAAGAGCGCACACTAAGAGAAGAGTCGGAACAAAAGTACAGTCAAGAGATAAATGAATTAAAAAAGCAGTTAAATACAGCACATGGAAAACTAGTAACAAGCTACAGTGAAAACATGGATAATGTGGTTGAAATCGGAAATGAGTTACTTGCAGCAAAAGAAGCACTCAGGGCAGCCATGCAAGAAGTCAAAGATAAAGATGAATGCATAGAACAGTTGAAGACTCAAATAAAAGAGAAAGCACCAATCGGGACACCAGTAGTGCCAGATAAGGAAAATCCTACTGACGAGGTAGAGGTAAGTCCTCTATCTCACCCGATCTATAATTCTCCAATACGTGAGCAGATGGCGGATATACATGATGATCATCCAATGCCCTATACTGCAGAAATAAGTCAGAAGGGACAAGCACTAGTGGTGTCCCGGTTGACGGAAAATTTTGAAAATGAAGTGGTCAAAGTTATGAAAGAGGCCAAGATCAAAGGTAAAGACCTGGACAAAATTATGAAGCCATTCAATATTCCATACGGACTCTTGAAAGAGAAAACAAGACGTTATATAACGAAGATTACACAGAAGAGTCCAGATGAGCAGCTGAATTTCAAACATGACACATTCGCATACACGCAAGCGGAGTTTGAAGTTGCACAACCAGTGTGGCGACGAAAATTTTTGGAGAAACATCCCACACTACGGGTGCATTGGCAAGCAGCACCATATGCATTCCAGGTAAACCCTTCATTTTGTCCAATACCACGCAGAAGGGATACCAGGGAATTTTTAGATTTGCAAAGAAGCGGCACTATCAATAAGCAGTGGCTCAATTATCCTATGCTTCCGAGCCCGCCACATAACTATTTGCCAACAGAAGACTATATGGTCAAAACCATAGAATTTTGGCTACAGAATTATGCGACAGTACCTGATTTAACTGTAAAAATGACCAACAAAATACTTAGCATGATCCTCACCGTTTTGAAGGTATTCAAGCACGCGGCCTACACCTTTTTGAACTTCATCGGTATTAATCAGGGCACGGAGATCCTCATTTTTGATATCTCAGTTATGCCTAGCAGACCAACAATTATGGCATATTATTCTAGAATTATGTTCTTGCGAAGTGTATATATGCAGACTTTCGAAGAAGCTTTCTTTACAGGATTTTTTGAGTTGGATTCCGAGATTCTTTTGAAAATGTCATCCAGTTTAAATGCCAGATTAGTGGCATATGAACTCAGCTTCTTCGCAGATCACAGACAGCCACCCAATGACGGTGTGAAGGCAGAGCAATGGAAACAACTTATGATACGTGAAGCAAATCTGCTAAATGATACAGAGCAAAGAGTTTATAAAACATATGCCCGTCGCTTATCAAAGCCTGTCGGGGATGACAGAGTCCAGGAGGGGGGCAGTGTTGAGGGAGAATCAAGTAAGAAGAAGAAAAGAAGAAGACAACGAAAGAAGCAGCTTCACTAAAAAGCAAGATCTGAAGATATATCTCTGCAAGAAGCCCCGCAGCAGCGCATTACCCATCTCTGCACAGAGCCTCGCAGGGGCACGCATCAGGCGAAAAGGCAAAACATCCAGGTCCTGCACGGTGGAAGAAAGCAAACAGGCTCAAAGCAATACAACAGGGTCAGATGTGTGCAACCAGGACAAATCAGAGGACCAAAAGTTAGAAAGGGGTAGAGGCTGAAAAGTTTAAGAGGGTGACTAAGAACAGCACATTCCTAGTCACTGGTGGCGTGCGTGGCAACCCAAGTCAACAGGCAAGACAAATGCAGCAGGCTCTCGAGTAGTAGAGCTTGAATCAAGAAGGCCATCAAATCTGCATGTCTGTTTAACTACAGACAAAACTGACCAAGGGATGCGTGCGGAGAAAAGAAGTAATCAGCCAACGAACAGCTATAGCCTGTCAAGGGACGACAGAGACGAAGAGGGGGAGAGTGTTGCAGAGCTAAAGAAAGTACAAAGCAGAGAAAAACACGGGCCCCAAAATTTTTCCGATTTGGACATCATATTTTTTGTATCATACTCATTCTTGTAATATATTTCCCTTTGTAAATGCACTAGAGGAGTCCTCTAGATGCATCCCCACAGAAGATTAGAGATTTACCCATGTAAAATAGTAGGAAATTAGTCTTTTAGTGAATAAAGTGCCGGTCTCTTGTGTGAAAGGATCATTTTTAGGGCACTAGTATATAAGTCAAATGTGACTCTTTGTAAAGAACTTTTTGCCATTGTGAGAATAGAGAGCACAGAATTTCGAATTTGTGTCTTCTTCACTCCATATCTTCTTCTTCGTGAGCTTGTGTGCATGTGTATTGCTTGGAAAGAGTGCTTGTGAGTGTTGTCTATCCATGAAAGTGTTTATTTGCTGTAGGTAAGGTGTGTGCGAAGTGTAGGAAGTGCTGAAGTGTAGGAAGGTATTTCCTGCGACTCAGTATTTTGCTCATAATTTGAAGTAGAAGCATCAGAATTGAGTGAAACCACTGCCATTGGATGCGTCTTCTCGAGAGCTTCGAAACGCATATGCTATTTGCTATATTTGGAGTTCGGAGCTGGAAGAAAAGTCCAAAATACTGACGGCTGCTGCACCAAGTATCGTTTCGTCATGGCCAACAGTTGAAGCTTGTTTGGATAAGTCTTTGCCTCATTTACATTCTTTGAGTAGTTCACTTGCATTGATCATTACATGATTGCATGTCCTCATACACTCGGCTAGGTTTGTATACTCTTTGGATTGATAATTAAAAGCGTGTATCCCCACTATATGCACTTGTGAGGGGATTGAGGTATAGTCTCTTTCTCCGCAAGTCCCTAAGTTGATACTTAGGTCAACACAACCTCTCTTATACAACTGATCCTCTATCAATGAGTAGTCTTTGCATTCCAGATTCATCATCTTCTCGTGAAAAGTATTTTTCACTTGAGGTTCTTGTGTTTTCAAGTGTTTTATGATCTCTTCTCCCCATACGCGATTCCTGTGTATCCAAAACATGGTTGCCTTCTCCACTATTCTCCTTCCTTGGAAGACTTCACAATGTTGAACAAAATAATGTATGTCTTTATTTTGATGTGGCCAATGTACCCCCAATCTATGAAGATTCACTAGGGTTTGAGTTTTTGAAGCACGGGATAGGTTATGAGGGTTATCTTCCCTTTCTAGGTAACTCTTTTGTTCCTCATCTAGGATGCATCTTAATAATATGCCTGAGTGATGGAGATAGTATAAGTGTCGTGAGAGCAAGATGTAGTTTTTGGTTTGACCTAGGACTTGAATTATGTATGTTTTAGAGAATTGAGGTCCAAAATTCAGTAATGGGACAAGGTTTTCCACCCAAGTAGGTACAACTTCTACCCAAAACAGATAAGTGTTAGGCAGCTCATCATCAACCCCTTTGGGTTCTTCTCCATTGCATAGTCTAGATAGATGATCTGCCTTGATGTGAGTCTTTCCTTGTTTTACCACAACCTCAAAATCAAACTCCATCAATAGTAAAACCCACCTGACAATCCTTCCAGTGTTACAAGGCCTGTTCACTAGATACAAGAGGGCTTGATGATCCACAAAGAACTTGAGCTTGTTTGCTAGGAGATAATGTCTAAACTTCTTCACCGCATACACCATGCCTAATCTCCTCTCTCTCTCTCTATTGTGGTGTAGTTCCTCTCGGCTTGGTTCATTTGCCTACTTGCATAAGCAACTAGGAAGTCTAGCTTGGAATTCTCCATTGGCTGTGCTAGAATGCATCCCAATGTAAAATTGGAAGCATCCACATGGACATGGAAAATTTTCTCCCAATTGGGTGGTTTTAGAATGGGTGTTGAGCTCAACCAATATTTCAATTTCTTAAAAGCCTCTTCACATTCTTCTGTCCATTCAAATTTGGTGATTAAGGCATATAAAGGTTTAGCAATCATAGCATAATTGTGAACAAACATCTTGTAATATCCACAATGTCCCATAAAAGCTTGCGATTCCTTCATAGTTGCGGGTCTAGGCATCTCAATTACTACTTTGATCTTCTCTTCATCATTGAATGTGCCATTCTTTGAAATAATATGACCAAGTATCTTTCCTTGCATAACAAAGAAGATACACTTTTTCAGGGTTTAGACAAACTCTGTAAAGTTTTCACTTCTCAAAGATTTGTCTAAGTTCCCCAAGGTGAGTTGATCTTTTGCAAGAAAAATCACACAAGTCATCACATATACTTCCATGGTTCTTCTCAAGAGGTCTTTGAATACATGATACATAAGCCTTTGAAAGGTAGCTGGTGCATTTGTTAGGCCAAATGGCATGACCCTAAATGCAAATACTCCCCACTCAGTTGCAAACGCTGCTTTGTGTTGGTCTTCTGGGGCTATACCAACTTGATTGTATCCAGAGAAACCATCAAGAAAACTATACACCTCTTTGCCAACTACTCTTTCCAGTAAATGCCTGGTAATTGCTAGTGGATAATTATCCCTAATTGTGGCAGCATTGAACTTCTTGAGATTGATGCAAACCTGAGTTTGCCATTTTTCTTAGGTACAACCACTATGGGAGATATCCATTATGTGTGCTCTATCTTGTAGATAACCCTAGTGATAGTAGTTTATCAATTTCTTCCTTGATTTTGGCAGCATAAACATCAGTATACATGTAGTGCCTTTGTTTGGAGGGTTTAAAATCCAGGGCAATGGGTATTCTATGCACACAAGTACTTGGGTCCACTCCCTTGAGATCCTTGTAACTCCATGCAAACACCTCCCTAAATTCCCTGACTAAGGCTACCACTGTTCTTCCTCTTCTGGCTGAACATCATTGGCCATGACTATCTTTGATTCTTCTCCTTCCTCCACTGTGACCATCACTTGCTTCATCTATTCCCTGTTATCATAAGCCTGATCTCTTCTGCATTCTCTTTGGGGTTTTTGGAATATTACTTTCCTTTCTTCCACTTCATATCTCTTGAAATGCTCTAGAACATCAAGTTGTGTCTCTACTTATTCTTATTTCTTTTCTTCCTTCGGCATGTTGGAGGTATTCTTGTTATTGTGACTCCTTGCATCTGACATTGCCTCAACCATGTTGAATGGTATTAGGTCATATCCTTCCGAATCATAGATCTGGGGCAGGCTCTATTCATTGAGAGCTACTTCTAAGGTTGACAAAATTTGATTCCAACCACAGGGCTCAAAATCCTCCTCCTCAAACCACTTTGATATGTAACTAAAGTCCTCTATGCTTCTCTCCATCATGCATTCTTCTTTGTTTAGTTTGTACATGCCTCCCCTCTTTGGCTTGCACATCCATAACTGGGCAGACTCCTTAGAATCCACTTCTCCTAATGAGCTTGAGTCCATTGAGGTGGTTCTTCGGGGGTGCACCTTTCTCCACTCTCTGGCAGAGATATCATGGTGGGTGCCATTCTTTATGTTCACTTTCGTCACATTGTCTTCATGTTGTAAGTAGATATGGTCAATCCCCCAATCTTGCACTACCCTGAGTTGTCTAAGAAATGGTCTTCCTAAGATGACATCATAGGTGGTTAACTTAGGAAAATCCACTACAGCTAAGGTGTGTTGGAATTTGATTCCACATGTCTTCAAGTCCACATGCTCTAGCAATCCAATGTGCTGCTCAAAATGACCATTAGCTAACTGAAGTTTCAGCTTGGAGGGTTCCATCTTTGGCTTTCCCTATTTCTCCCATGTCTCTTTGGTTACGATGGCCACTCTAGACCCACTGTCTAATATGGCTTGTACTTTATGGCCTTGGAAGTCCAACATTATGGTGGAGTTCCCTTCTTCCCCCTTACAATATCCTCCTATCTTGTCCAAGGGTACTTGCATTATTCTTTCCCCCTCACATGAGTCCTTGTCTTTTTTAATAGGATATCTGCACATTCTTTCCAAATTAAGGTTTTTTTTCACAAGTTGGTCCCATGAGATTTTACATGTCACTTCTATATCTTGACACTTCTGGCCTATTCCTTGATTGATTACTTCTCTCACCAGCTTCTCCAAACTTATTTCTTCTTTGGGGATCTAAATGATGTGAGTTAGGGTGTCCTTGATCCTCTCCCCCCTCTTGAGTGGTGGCATTCTTGCTAGAGAAGATAGGTTGCTTCAGGTGGGTGTAGGCGCTTTTCAACTCATCTACCGATTTCCAAAATCTTTTCCCTTCCTCATTCATGAAAGTAGGTGACTCTTTAGGTTCATTGTAGTTTTTGAGAATTTTCATGTTCATGTGTGAGGGTGCCTGGTTGGTAACTACATTGGCTATCCAATAGACATTTCCTATGTCTCAGTTCATGTAGAGCAAGGTGTCAGTTTGATCACATGGGAGTCTGATGACCTGCTCTTGGTTTGTACAGGTGGACTCTCCTCTCAAAGTTAGTGCTTCCTCCAGGTCTTGCCTTACTACTCTCTTGCTAGGTACTTCTCCCTAGTCATTGACATTTTTTGGATCTGTGGTCATTACATAGGTGGTCCCATCTCTTTCTATGTAATGTCCATTCTCAAATTGAGTGATAGGTGTCATGTTGAGCAAAGATTTTGACCTAAGCCTTACTACATACCTCTGAATCCCATCCTTGTATATGTAGGCTCCAAACCTATTAGTGAATTCAAATCTAAGTATGTTTCTGAAGTCCCCCTCACTCCCTTTCTCTTCCTGCATCCTACTAGCGGTGGCTTCCTAGTTCCCTAAGTTTTGAGTCTAGTCTACATTAGGGTTAGGGTTGGGTTTAGGGATAACTTTTCCTCCTCTCAATTGCATGGAGAAATGTGCACTAGTCTTTTTGATTTATTTCAAGGATCAATGTTTTCCCAGTGTTTCCCTTTTCACTACACCAGTGCTCTCTCTCTCAATGGTCAGTTCAAAAAATCGTGATTTTTTGGCAGAGAGTTGTGATTTTTTTCTTGCAAAGTCTAGCAATTTTTTATCCTCTTTTCTTTTTCCTCAGGTTGTCCCCTTTTCTTTCTTGTTTCCCTCTCATTTAGTGTATCTTGAAGCTATCCGGAAAAAAATTGCTTCTATCCTTCAAAGGTAGTCAGAGAATCATGATTTTCTGGCAGAGAACTGCAATTTTTTGCCTCCTTGATCCAAGGGTCTCCAGGAATATTTTCCTTATCACAATTTTTCTTACTTGGAGAGAAAGTCACAATTTTCTTGGAGAAATTAGCAATTTTCTCACCACTTTTTTCAAGGAATCAAACAGAAATTCATGATCTTCTCCAGATCATTTGTCAACAAGTTGCGATTTTCTTCAAGAAATCCTTTATTATATTTTTCTTTTTCTCAAAGATTTGTGATTTTCTCCCCTAACTACAGGCAGAGATTTGCAATTCTCTTGAGTTAGGCAAAGATTCATGACTTTCTCAAAATTGAGATGCTATGAATCTTTGGAGTCAGATTTTATTTTCTTGTTTGTTGTTTTTAGTTGAGAACTTCGTGATTTTCTTGTCAGATACCCCGATTCTCTGGAAGTCTCTCAAGAGAATTGCGATTTGCTGACCTCAAAACCCGATTTTTTGGACTTGATAATTCCATCCTGGTGGTTGTTGCTGAGAAAGTCGTGACTTTCTCAAACCATTCAAAATATTATTTTATTATTTTCCCTTGCTAAGTAAGCACTTCCAACAATATTCTGCCTAAAATCAACTCATAGAATCATGATTCTCTGAAGATGACTCTCTGAAGATGACTGATACCAAGTGTTTTGGTCTTCCAGCTATGGTCTAAAGAGGCACCTTTTGGTGCTAATCAAGTTTTCCCACTTTAAATCAACATGCAAGTAATTCAAGGCCCTCAAAACATACCTCTTACACTCATGCATTGATTGTCAAACTATTGAAAAAACATGTAGGAGTATTACCTGAAGCTTCCTGGATCCTCTGAATGCTTGGAAGTACTGTTGGTTGGAGGCATACAAAGCTCTTCGAAACTCACGCTTTTCTTCTCTCACACTCTCTCAAAAGTGACTAAGTCCTGGATATGTGCTGGGTTTTATAGCAAGAGAAATTCGGAATTTTCTTCTACAACATCACGATTTTCTCACTTCCACAAAGTCGCAATTTTTCAAGCTTTCCAAATCAGCCTTCCCAAATTTCAAGTTGTGATTTTCTTGGAGAAATTCGCAATTTTCTCACCATTGAAAACTCTCCCAAGTGCAGAGAGTCGCCTTTCTCTCCCCGAATTCCTAGAGAAAGTCGCATTTTTCTTGGAGAAATTTGCGATTTCCTCACTGGTGCAAAGTCTTTTTCTTAAGTGCAGAGAATCAGTCTCTCTCCCCCCAAATTTTTCTTAATGCACAGAGGATCAGTCTTTCTCTCCCCAAATCTCAAGGGTCCACAAAATCTGAAAAAAATCATGCTTTTATGCCAAGGGTAGAGATTCACAATTTTCTGGCAGAGAATCATGATTCTCTAGCAAGAAGTCGTGATTTTTTTGCAATAACTTTAATTCCCTTTTCAAAAAATTAGACCCCTTCCACTCGCTCTCCTTCACTTTCACTCAAGCCCATTTGATCCTTCCACACTAAGAAGCTTGTTAGGCATCACAATTATGAATTTCTTCCTTAATTAGCACTCTTGATAAAACACAATTTTCTGAGTGGTAACTGCCACAAAAAGTCACGTTTTTTTTAAATCTCCTGCAATACCCAAAAATGAGTTTTCAAGGACTAGCTTCCCCCATTCATGCTATCATTTCCCTCCTCTTTTTATGTCTTTTTGTTTTATGTTTGTATATTTTTGGTATTTTTTTGGTATTTTGGTTTTTAAGGTTGCAGGAAACAGAAATTCATGATTTTCTCACAAAAAGCCGTGATTTTCTAAGGAAGAAAAATAAAGGAGAATAGAAGTTTTGTGTTTCAAAAGGTTGGATTTCCACTCTCTTCTATCAGCTTTTCTCATAATTCTATCCTCAAAGGTCCTCCTAATAGAGGCAAAAAAAGCTTAACAAAAAATTGCAAAGTTTCAAACCATTGAGGAAAAGGCAAACATTTTGAGTGTGGTAAACTCCCACATGGCCATCCTTCCACTTCAATTTGACTGAAAACTTCACAAGGGCCACACACACTTGATCTTCTATGCATCAAATTAAAGGTACATACTTGGCTTGACCTTCCATCAATCTTGCAACGCCCATAGTCTAGCTTGTCCAAATGTAAAGAGAAAAGTGCTACTTACTTGTGGTTTTGACACCTTCAATATAGGTAACTTGTCCCCATCAATGATGCCAAAAAACAGAGTTATGTTGACATCCTTACCTTCTCCTTCCAACAACTCTCTGTCCTATTATAGCAGTAGGGACTTGATCACAAAGAAGTTGGAAAGGAAATCACTTTTTAATTTGTCAATCCAATAACAAGCTAACCCGATTGGTGCTTAGAGACTAGTGCTTCACATACCACACATTAATCATGTACAAAGGATGCAAGAAAGAACACCTGTATGAAGATCCAATGGGAGTGAAGATGATAGAACAAACTAGAAGTATAAAAACATGACTTTTTGGAAAACACGACTTTCTGCAGACATGAAAGTTGGAAACTTCAAATGATCATAACTCCCTCATAGAAGCACCAAATCGGGTGATTCAAGTGCCTTTTCCATACCAATTTTCATGTAGATTTCAATTATGGCCCTGGAATTGGGATATAAAGAGTGAATAAGTAGGCAAGCGGGATTCGTGTTAGTCCTCGAGGACTTCATGAACAAGTAGAACATACATCCACAGCTTCATAATCAACCAAGTAACACATCAACACTTCCATAAAGCACAGATAAGACAAAAGAAATAAGAGATGATGTAGGTATCACAGCCAGAGGAGATTCTCTTCTCATTATTGCAAAGATACAAGAGCAAATGGCCCATAATTCTTCACATTTGTGGCTTTTATACTCTTTTGGAGAGATTCACGACTATGACATAATGTATAGATGAATATGTTTATGACATGGGTCTCTTCATGTTCATGAACTAGGAAGAAGAGTTTTTTTAGACCAAGAATAGTCCTACCCAGACCATGAGCATGAGTGCATCATAATGGAGATGATTTTGACTCAAAAGAGGCAAACTTAGAGGCAATCGTAGCACTCATCATAAGTCAAGAAAATATGCATTTGATTGTGTTTATTCTGGAGGAGTTTTTGAAGGATCAAATCTCAAAACAAGAAGATGTAGAGTAAAAGTACAATAAAGAAAAATACTTTGAGGTTCCAATTAACTTCAAGAGGTATGAAGTAGACGAGCGTAAGATAGTTATTTAGATGCCTAAGAGAGATTCAATAGATGTAATAGCATGTGAAAAAAAAAAGAAAAAACCAAGAAAGTGCTAATGACAAGGGAGGAAGATGAAGAAAGATGCACTTACATAGGTGAAGATGTATCCCAATAAAAGCAACAATAGTTAATAGAATTGTTGAGAAAGTATAGAGATGCCTTTGCATGGACTTATAAAGACTTGAAGTCTACTCTCATAGAAAACCAATGACCATCTAAAAAAAGACCATACACCTGCAATGTTGTATACTTAGCAAAGATAAAGGAGAAGATAGAAAAATTACTTGCATCAGGACTCATTTATGAGATAGAACACATCGAGAGGGTGTCTTCCATAGTAGTTGTCCTTAAAAAGAACAAAAAAACTTAGGATTTGCATCAACTTGAAAAAGGTTAATGTAAATACTATTAGAGATAGTTATCCTATATCTATAGCTGACCATTTATTAGAAAGGGTAGTGGGCAAAGAAATATTGAACTTCTTTGATGGCTTTTCTAGGTATAATCAGGTAGCAATTGCTCCTAAAGACCGACACAAAATATCCTTTGCTACCCAATTGGACATCTATGACTTTAGAGTCATTCCTTTTGTTTGGAAGCCACCAACCACTTTAAAAAGTCTAATGCCTCATGTATTCATGGAATTCTTATGAAAGAGTATGGAAGTGTGTGTAAACGACCTATATACCAACTCTCATTGAGGAAATCCCACATTCCAAAACTCTAAAGAATCTTTGACAAGTGCCAACAATATTAGGTGTACTTGAACCCTAAGAAGTGCGTGTTCCCAAGAGCAAAAAAATTAGTCCTAGCATTGTCTCCAATAGAAGCATATATGATTGGCATGGGAGGCAATCACATCAAATACGATGGAGAAGTATTCATTTCTATCCATCTAAGGAACTCCATTATGATTCATAATCTTTTTGTGTGCGATTTATAAGTATTTAGTTAGCTTGAATATATCCCAAGGATCAATATCTAAAAATTTCCAAGGGAAAGAAGCTTGTAGCTCCCTAGAAGAGAAGAAAATGCCTAGGATAGAGAATGCGAATCAAGTTCCCAAGCTACATGATTTCCTACACAAACCTTTCCTTCTTGAGTTGTCTTATAAAGTTACACCATCTATTCCTCTTTCCATTTTTGTGTCCAATGTACCTAGTACACTACAAGAGCCTTTAGCTGAGTCTCAAACTATTCAAAAACTTAACCAAAATTATAGAGAACCTGATGTGAGCCTTGGTAAGGTAGAAAAATGTGGAGAGGTGCGAATTCAAAATGAACCTAAGATACACAAGCATAAGAAGTCAAGATGGTTTCAAGCTCACTGCAAAGAAAAAAGAGATAGATTTGCATTGTCATGAATGACCATGAAAAATCCCATTGAGCATCAAACTCTAGCATTAGACACTCAAGAAGAAAGATCCTGCTTTTCAAGGGACAAATGTGAAAAGTTCATGCGACTGTGGATTCAAAAGAAGACATTAGAAGCTCAATAGCAGTCTCAATGGAAGCGGATACGTAAGAACCTTCTAATCCATCAAGTAAAGGAGAACATACCAAGAATCCCTTTAGTCCAACCTCTAGAATACCCATCAAGAACATATGCGTAACAATCCTTGGGCAACACCCCCTTGGTTTTCTATCCAGGAACTTGGGTGTTTGGGTGGTTTTTCGTGAGGCTCCAAATTGTGTGCAACTATGAGGGGGACCTCGTTAAACATGACTCCTCAAGTCATCCCACCGATCGGCTAATGTGATGCACTGATTTGAGCCCAGGGTGGCTTGTTGTTTTGTCACATTTGGTATCAGAGGCTCACTTGGTCAAGCAGTTGTGGAAGTGTTGATGGACACATTGTCACACAAGTGTTGGGAGCCTCATCTCAACATTCCACGTCTCACACCATGGGAGGGTGAGATGAATGATCGGTTTTTGAGTGATGTGGAGCATTGCATGGGTGGCAAAAAAGAAGTTGAAAAAGAGAAAAGATGGAGCAAAGGAAAGCGAGCACAGACACTGCCTCCTACAATTGGAATTATGATGTTGTGAATTCAGAGAAGGAGAGGGATTTGCCTCCCCTAGATTGGATGTTAGCTCAAGAGGACCGAATTGGCCATTTGGAATCATCCATAGCTGATTTGGCCAACTTGTTGAAAGGACAGTTTGAGGCCAAGGAAAACAAAGGGACCGCTAAGCCACAACAACACCAGCAAGGTGAGAATTTGGGGAGAACGTCTTGACAAGGCCTTCGGCCACATGCACGGAGATGCCGATCCATTTCCTCATCTAAAGATGAGAGTTACAAAGACACCTTGAGCTACAACAAGGGGGTAAGAGACATTGGGTAAAAAAAGCCTCATCATTTCTTGTCGACAACGCAGACACATGGTACCTTGCGGAGTCTGCACGAGGAGAGTTCAATTCATGCAAAGATTTCAAGGTAGCATTGGAGGAGTATTTCATTCCTCAGAATGAATCGTTCAATCTCAAAGATGAATGGAGAGGCCTGAAACAAGAAGGGCCTTCATCCGAGTACATTAGGAAGTATAGAAGACTCATGCTACAGATCATGGGCATGCATGATCTTGACAGACTACATGGGTTCGTGTATGGATGCAGTGTGTGGATCCGAAGAGAAAGTGAAAAACAGACACCGAATACTTGGGAAGAGGCCATTATGATGACTGAAAGATACTAGGATGCCGAGAGCAATAGATGGGCACAAAACCTAAGGAAAATGGAGAATGGATCTCCAAAGAGGAACCAACAAGGAACCAGGAATGCTAGTACTAACACTCACCTAGGACCAAGTCAAAATATGGGCAACGCATAGGCCCCAAGGAACAGTAGCAACTATGTGAACAACTAGCAACGAGCTTTACCTACACCTAACTAGCAGAGAAATTATCCCCGTTCTTTCTGCAGGATATGTTGAGGCAATCACTAGACTCACCAGTATATACACAATAATGCAAATACACAGGTGCAAGCAGCTCAAGTGGAAGATGAGCCCCAAAGAAGAAACTTCGATGTTACTATCGTAGAAGTGGAAGACAGTGAAGATGGATTGTACTCAACCAACAAATTCCCACATGCAGGGACTATGGCAGCAACTCCAAGATGCTTGCCCATGGCATTACGAGTGGTCCAGAGTATGTATTTCTGGGGGATGTTTGGCAACTCTCAAAAGGCGGTGTTGGTGGACTTCGGTGTTACACACAATTTCATGTCACCAAAATGTGCAGCTAGCCTACAAATCCCATTATGTAAACTTCCAGATATGTCTATTGCTTTCGCACAAGGACGAGACAAAAATGTAAAGATCTCCTCAAACGTCCGCTTGACAGTGGGTGACTGTTCTGCAAAGCTAGACTTCATGGGAGTCTTGTTAGATGCATTTGATGTGATCATCAGGCTATCATTTATGGACAAATACATGGTCAGCATGCTAGGCAAGGGGATCGACAAACTCTTTCTAAACATGCAAGCAATCATGGTGGTAGTAGACTACCACCGTTTGAAGTCACCAAAACAAAGAAGTGAAGGAAGGATGGATACCAAGGATGAACCATCAAACTCAAACCAACAAGATCTGAGAAAACAAGAGGAAAAACACCACACAAAACAGACACTAATGTCAAAAGAGGAACATGACTAGCAACATAAAGGAAAAAGCACACATGAAACAAGAGTGCATCCCACAAAGAATCGAAGATAAAGGACAATCAAAGGAATGCAAGGCTTTGAGTTTGCCGGAGGGAAGGATCAAGTCTATAGCCACAGTTACTCGGGCGGAACAAGTGAAACTTATGCAGTCTCCACTATCTCCAAAACAAATAGAAAAGGTCCTTTGACAGGGAGCAGAGGCCCATTTATGTGTGCTAAGATGCAATCAACTGGGCGTACATGGTGCAAAAGAATGACAAAATGAAGGTAGGAGATCAATGCACTCATAGTGTGCTTAAAGAATATGAAGATGTACTACTGAGTCATCTTCCCAGTGGGATCCCTCTGCCAAGGCAAGTCCAACATAGAATTGAAATTGTACCAGGACAGGCTCGCCTGCAAAGGCACCATACAAAATGAATGAAATAGATTTAAGGGAGCTAAAATAGCAACTTGTCGAACTTGAACAACAAGGATTCATTTGACCAAGTAGTTCCCCTTATGGTGCTCTCGTGTTATTTGTGAAGCAGAATGATGGGAGCATGAGGTTATGTGTAGACTATTGGGCACTTAACAAGATCATGATCAAGACAAAGTACCCTGTTCCAATTATGGAGGAACTGATGGATAGGCTAGGCCATTCCAAGTATTTCACCAAGATCAATCTAAGGTCTTGTTACCATCAGATAAGGATTGCACAAGAGGACATTGAAAAGACAACCTTTTGAACATGTTATGGCAGTTATGAATGGCTTGTAATGGCTTTCGGGTTGACTAGTGCACTAGGCACATTTTGCAGAGAAATGAACGATGGCTTCTATGACATGTTAGATGAATTTTTTATAATCTATATCGATGAATTACGCATATATAGCCAGCCTCTCAAGGAACATCTTGAGCATGTGGGACTTGTTCTACAACGCCTTGGACACAAATAATATGCCTTTAAAGTACTTTTTCACTCAACCGAAGCTGTCTCCAAAATAGGCACGCTAGCAAGACTTTTTGGCTGAATTGGACATAGACATCATTCATAAACTGGGAAAACAAAATATGATGCCCAAAGCTTTAAGCCGATGGCCTACTTTGGCAGCCTTGTCCATGATTGAAAGCAAAAGGAAAGAGCAAGTGGGATGTCTCAAGTAGTTGAATCTGAAGATACAACGAATTGTAAAAGAGGTACATACCCAAATGGATAGCAAGGGAAAGTGCACAATCATCAACAACATGCTATATAGGAAAGGGAGATTGTATATCCAAAATAATGAAGAGATACAACTTGCACTATTATGGGAGTCACATGATTGCCAACTCATAGGACATGGTGGACAAAGGTGGAGCTATGAACATTTGAAGCAACATGTATTTTGGCCCAAGATGAAGGCCGACGTGATAGAATATGTGCAAACATGTCCAATGTGCCAACTAGTAAGGCAACATTGCATCAAATCGGTGGGTTTACTTCAACCAATGCCCAACGTGAACCGATCATGGGATATAGTAAGCATGGATATTATAACAGATCTATCTGCTTCACAAGGGTTCACTCCTATCTTCATAGTCGTGGACTACTTCTCAAAACATGCACACTTTGTTCCAATGAAGCTGATGATAATAGCAAAAGTAGTGGCACAAACTTTTTTTCATCATGTATTCAAGTACCATGGCTTACCATTGGCCATAATTTTAGATCGAGACACTCATTTTATAAGCAACCTATGGAAGGAATTATTTTCATTCTTGGGTACTCAGCTATGGTTTTGGTCCACATACCATCCCAAAACAGATGGGCAAACTGAACGTATCAACCAAACAGTGGAAAATTATGTCCAAAGTTATGTACAAGCATATCAAAGAGATTGAGCAAAAGATTTGGATATTCTAGAATTCCATTACAATAGCTCCATACATGCAAGTACCACATTGACTCCCTTTGAATGTCTATGGGAAAAGAGGTGATTATGCCTATGGCCCTCATGTCAGATGAAATCTTAGTAGCAGTCGACCGTGAATGTGGAGTCTTTCTTAGGGAGTGGCAATCCAAGCTCAGTCAAGTGAAAGAAGCCTTCGTGAAAAGGAAAAAACAGATGGTAAAGTATGCCAACCAAAATAGATCTGAACCCCCCAGTTTTTCAAGAAGGAGATCTCATTCTTGTGAGTGCCAAGAACATATTACTTCCGAAGGCATTCACGCCCAAGTTCAATCGTCAATACTATGGGCCATACCAAGTCAAACAACACTTCAATCAAGTCAACTTCCATCGGAGGTACTCAAGACTAGCGACAACCCAAACTCATTTTCAAGGAGAAGGGAGGCTACTTTGCCAACCATTTTCTTGTCAAGTTGCATGGCTGACCACTCCACAAAGGAACCTGGGCAAGTGAATGCAATTTTCCACTGACATCCCATTCCATCATCAATGAATTTTGTGCTACTCGTCCATAAACGTCTTAACCACTGTAGCTTGACAAGGACATCAAGCTCTTCAAAGGGGGGGAGAATATGTAACAATCCTTGGGCAACCACCCCCCCTTGGTTTTCTATCCAGGAAGTTTGGTGCTTTGGTGGTTTCTCGTGAGGCGCCAAATTGTGCGAAACTATGAGGGGGACCTCGTTAAACAATCAAGCAAACTTGCGACCGGCATGCTCTAGCCGCCTTCCAGTGTCCCTTGAGCACACCTCTTCTTGAAAGCACATTCCCTGCCATCGAGAAGCCCCTCTCGTCCTTGTGTTTGCCCATGATGCTTAACGCAGGCGAGTTACCTTTGATGTTTGCCCATGACATCTAATGTGGGCTAGCTCGGGCCGTTTCATGTAATTGCCTTTAGGCCACTTTCTAATTCAATCTATGTTTTTGTGCAGCTCGTATTTGGGGAAACTTATCTTCAAAATGTGACTCCTCAAGTCATCTCACCAATGGGCTAGCATGATGCGCTAAGTTGAGCCCTAGGCGGCTTCTTGTTTTTGTCATAATATGATTCAAGTATTCAGGTAGTATCCAAATCAAGGGAAAAGGAAAAATATCTACATCAAAAAACTCAATGAAACATCAAAAGGGCATCACAAGGTGAGTTCAGTAGCAATTCAGGGAAAAGAAAATAAGGACTTCACTAAATTTTTTGAAATGGAGACCAAAGCAAGCAACCAAAATGAAGAATAGTACCAAAAGGAAGTATTCCACAACTCGTGATGCACACACACATGAAGCAATTTGCACCTAACTTATGCATATAGGACCCACCACAAGGCGTTACACCTACACACTTTGCTTCAACATCTATTTAGTGGTACACCCTTATAAGTTAAGATTCTTTTCTTGTACTCTAGGAATAATTTAGCAGATAGGAAATTTCATTCGTGTACATGACTACTGCACACACAATTTCCCCACAAGAGTAGAAATTTTATAAATTCGGCTTCACCTTGCGAACAAAAAATCCAAAATGTGAAGAAAAATATAAAATACTATTAAAAAGAAAACACAAAACATATATAAAACAAATAAGATATCACAAAAAAAAATCTTGGAATCTTCAATGAAGAAGAACTACAAACAAAAAATATATAACAACTTAGTGACTTATGTATGAGTTTCACTAATGTACGTTTGCCTCAAGGGAAAAGGTTTAGGTACTCACAACATTCAAGTGATCTCGTGCAACAAATGGCATCAAAAAAGCATGTTTTTGCCCCATTATTTCCTCTTGATAGCATCACAAAAGCAAGAGGAAATTAGATGGAAAGTGACTCTATCAATGAGCATTTCTTTCAAGAAACCATCCAGGTAATGGGCACATGTCATCATTTTGTTACATTGTTCTAACACTTCATTAACATATATACAATTGCAATTGTACATGATATATGGTTTGTACTAGGGTTACATACTTATCTGGATCTTCGAATATACATGGTGTACCATGATCGTTGTGCACAAGTGATGAATAAAATTTATCCCTTGTATGTGTGAAGAACTAAAGTGATCAAGTACTCACATGAGTTAATCAAAGAAGATTTTGGGTGGGTAAAAGATGGGGCAATAGACTTGAAGGATGAAGATCAAATTACACAAAACTTTTGTAGACATCCACAAGAGGATATTGAAAATGATATGTATCTTGGTTGAAACATATGCCAAAAGTGGTTTACATTAAAGGAACATGCATGTTGGGATGTTATTGTGTGGCATTCGTTATGCAGAGTATGACAAGCCTACTAATGCATTATATTCTATATCAATGGAACTTGATGGTGTTTACCTTCATATTGATACTTTAACCTATGCATTGAAGCATTTTGAAAATGTTGGAGTTATTGTCCAAGTTAAAGAAAAATACACTCACATATTCAAGGCAAAAAGGAAAGAAATTCACTCTTCATTTGTTTAGGATAGTTATCATGGGTTCTAACACTTTCGTGCACATGAGTGGTCTCTTGGAGGACTTTGAAAAGAGCAAAAATACATCTAGATGTAAATAATGTGGTAAGATCCTAATCCAACTATCTATTGTGATGAATCCATTCCTTAACATTGCAAAAATGTTTTACTCCATTGCATAAGCTTCATCTTCACATGACTTTACTCCATACAACATTGGGGTAAGTAAGCTTTTATTTTGAGGATCTATCAAAAGAAATCATCCACATAGCCGAAAGCTCAACAAATAAGAGAATTACTTAATTATAGATGCTCCCATCAAGGAAACTGTAGCTCAAGCATGAGTACCACCTCCTTTACTTGTCAATCCATGGAGACGTGAGGAGGATATGATCATGAGCAATTGTGGTGAGCAAATGTGAGTGACAAGCACATACATGCAAGCACACACACACAAGGTAAGATAGCAAAGATAGGAACAATGGAAATCTTTTGATTACAAAAGAACTCTCTTATACTAGCTCCAATCTCTAACAATCTAACCCCAAAAATGAGCTCTCTAGCTTTTCTTATAGTTTTTTGACTAGTTTTTGGCCCTATCCAGACCTAGTGTTTGGTCTAGTTAAAAACCAGGTTCCATGGCTTATTTGAGGGCTCAAACAAAGTCTAAACATTATGAAAATTGTTAGGTAGATGCTTCTAATACTCCTCAAGATCAAGGACTCCACAGCTTGAACAAAATGGAGTTGCAAAAATGTGAAATGATATTTACAATGGCTTTTGGTGATCAAAATCATTGTTTTTATAGGGATTTCTTCTGAAAATTTCACATATACTTCTTGGAGCTCCCTACATGCTCCCTATTCTTGTGTGTCCACTTCTTTGATGTGTTCTTGTGCTTTGTGCTTGACCTTGAATGCCAACACTCCCCCCTCTCGAGTCTGTTGTCCCTGACATACCCTTGTTGGAGTGGTTGTTCCATGTAGTGCTGTGAGAGGTAGCCTCCATTATGTATCAACAAGAGCAATTTGTCCTCCAAATGTGGCGAGGTTAGTTGTCATATTCTTCATTTTTTCACTGCTAGACTTTGCAAGTTTTAGTCCCTCTGTATGTGCTTCTTCTTTGGATTCCACCATGATGGCATATTTGTAAGCTTCCAAAAATTTCTAGTTGCTTACAAGGGGTGGTCCATGTTGATTTTGAGCAGCTGTGAATTGCTTCATAGGTATTGATATTGTAACCTTGATGTCCTTTGGATCTTTCAACATGCTAAGTACTCATAAACCATAATGAATGATGGGTAAGTGCATTAGTGCATGGGTTGAAGAAAATATGTCCCTTGTGCATGGCCTTGTAACATGGCCCTATATTAATTCATACTCTAGAAATGCATTATAAGAAGTATGGTGCAAAAAATTGGGTCTTGAGTTGAGTGCTCAAGGGTATCCTGACGAAGATGCTTCCTAATCTATCATTGTTTTAGTGTTTCCAAAGTAGGATATTCTTACCATGGTAAATGGTCAATCCATATTTATCTCTTCATGTTGTACTCCCATCATGGTTGTTGACCATTGGCTTGTCTATCGTTGTTGATGGATGTCCTTGTTGATGATTCGCTAATGAGATTCTTCGATCACCTTGTCCTGTCTCTTCTCTTTTGCTTTTCTTTTCTTTCTCGCTCTTCTTCTTTTTTTCTTTTTTCTCTCTCTTTTTCTTTTTTTTTTAGGAGCAATTTCACAAAACAAGAAGAAAGATGGTAGCATCAGTAAAATAATTTACATATGTCAAATGTGTCTCATGTGCCTGGGATTCTCGATTGTGTCTATGCACAGCCATGTAATGTGGCCCTATATTAATGCATACTTTGGAAATGCATGAGCTGAATGGTGCAAAAGACAGGGTTGTGCAATGAGCACATGGTTTCCACACGTCGAGGCTTTTGATGTTCCTTGCAGACATTGATGCAATCTATTTTTGGAGTTATCCAGTGGATCTCGAAATGATGACAACTAATCATTCCTTCATATAGGGATCCATTTTAGAACTATATTCATCCACGTAGAGATCACTTTTGGCATCTTCATCTTTGGATGCTTTTGTACCTTTTATATACCTCTTGGTGAGATCTTTGGTTTTGTGGGGGTTACAAGTGCTTTTGGCTACCAAACCCATACCCTTGTTACGTGTCTTCTTATTATTGCCGAAGAGGTGAGTTCATCTTCTTTTGATCTCTGTGCTTGGTTCTGACTCTTTCCTCTCCTTGGCTTCTTTGTTCAGGCATTCCTCATGAGCGAAAGTCTAGGGTTTTGTGTGTGTAAGAGTTCCTTGGGTAACCACATGTATAATCGCCCTTTTTGACCTACAGCTAATTCCTTAGGCACCCAAATTTGTATGTTATTATGGTCGTCCTTCATCGATTGCCTTGGTACCCAAATTTGGAGCACTCTTTTAGATAGAGAGCTTTGTTGTTTTCCTACTTGTTGCCTTGGCTTTCTCAGCTACTTCTTCAGTAATGAGTTTGATTGCAATAGTGTGATTGACTCCTCTCCCTTTTGTACCTAGATCTACTTCATGCCCAAAACTACTCTCTTCTTGAATTTTGTTTGTCTATTTGATATAGTGGTTGTCTTGTATTGTTTCGCTTGCCTCTATGGTTGAACTATTGTGGCTACATTAGTCGTTCAAAAAGGAGAGAGATCCACTTGACTTTGAGCTTATTCTTCCATGATTGAGTCCTTCTACATCATAAAGCTTTTGAAACATACAACATCTTCTTCTCTAAGATTAGTCTCAGAAGAACTAAGAGAATGTGTGATACCTGGATTTATGATCATGAAATTCTATAATTATAATGTAATGCATTGTTCATGTACCCAAACCTAAAGAATTTGACTTCTTAGGTTTAAGTTGACTGCATGTTCATAGAGCCAGTCTTGACCCAAGACAAGTGGTTCCATAAGGTCCTCATCTTGACATATTAGCATTTTAATTGTCATTGGAACATCTTGAAGGTAGATGAGAAGTTCCACCTCACCCAAACAGTAGGTTTCCACACCTCCCAATCCTATGAGATAGGCTTCTATGGAATTGATGTTCAATTGTAGATCTTGGCACTGTGAGAGTCTAACTGCAGTAGTTGTTGCACCTGAGTCAATCAAAACTCTCACAGTTCTTACACTCTTTCCTCGTCCTACCTTTATAGTCACAAAGGGACATTCGTCTATTATTTGAGGAGCAATTGCAACCAATGTTTGGCACATGGCCATGTGATATCTTGGGGCATTGGGATTGACATCTAGGCCTTCTCGTCTTAACTTATTTTGCCTAATGCGCTCTCTAGCCTCTACCTATGCTTCTTCTCTAATCCTTAACTCTTCTTCTTTTCGTTTTTTAGCAGTGTTGAGTCTCATTAGCATATCATCTACAAGAGTTTCTTCATATAGCTTGACTCAACATCCACTAATATAGCTTGACAAGATGTCACCTTCTAGAGTGGCCAATTGAACCGCATAGCTAGTGGAAATTCTATTAATGATCATGGGTCCATATCCTCATTTTTCTAATTTATGGGCATGTTGAGAGTGTATAAACCAACAATAGGTCTCCCTCTTTCAATCCTTTATCCTTGATGTGTGCATCAAAGTATGCCCTTTGTCTTTTCTTTGTAGCTTAGATGCCTGCTATCGCTCGTATCCTCGTTTCACCTAAGCATTCTAGATCAAAGATCTTGGAGGACAACTCATGTCCATTCCACTCATGCTCTTGTGCTACTTTTAAATTTGGGATCAAGAATTCTAATGGTAACACAACATTCTGTCCGAAGACCATCTCAAATGGGGTGGCATTGAGTATCGTTTTGTAGGCAACTCGATAAGCCCAAACAGCATGATGAAGTTGTTTATCCCAATCCGTGTGTTTATCATTCACTAGTTTTGTAAATACATTACATAGGATCTTATTTGTGCTCTTGGCTTGTCCATTACCTTGTGGATGATGGGGGCAGACTTCTGATGTATCACTAAGAATTTTTGGAGAAGTTTGTCAATCACTTCGTTCAAGAAGTGTGTGCCTCTATCACTTACTAACTCTATTGGTAACCCATATCTGGTGAACATGTTCTCGAATAAGAACTTAGCTATTGTTTGAGCATCATTCTTTGTCGTGGCTTTTACTTTTACCCATTGTAAGGTAATCTATGGCTAGAATAATGTACTCTACATGGGAGTTTCTAGCAGGGGGATTAATAGGACCTACAAAGTCTATACCCCACTTGGCTCTCTAGCCTCTACCTATGCTTCTTCTCTAATCCTTAACTCTTCTTCTTTTCGTTTTTTCGCAGTGTTGAGTCTCATTAGCATATCATCTATAAGAGTTTCTTCATATAGCTTGACTCGACATCCACTAATATAGCTTGACAAGATGTCACCTTCTAGAGTGGCCAATTGAACCGCACAGCTAGTGGAAATTCTATTAATGATCATGGGTCCATATCCTCATTTTTCCAATTTATGGGCATGTTGAGAGTGTATAAACCAACAATAGGTCTCCCTCTTTCAATCCTTTATCCTTGATGTGTGCATCAAAGTATGCCCTTTGTCTTTTCTTTGTAGCTTAGATGCCTGCTGTCGCTCGTATCCTCGTTTCACCTAAGCATTCTAGATCAAAGATCTTGGAGGACAACTCGTGTCCATTCCACTCATGCTCTTGTGCTACTTTTAAATTCGGGATCAAGAAGTCTAATGGTAACACAACATTCTGTCTGAAGACCATCTCAAATGGGGTGGCATTGAGTATTGTTTTGTAGGCAACTCGATAAGCCCAAACAGCATGATGCAGTTGTTTATCCCAATATGTGTGTTTATTATTCACTAGTTTTGTAAATACATTACAGAGGATCTTATTTGTGCTCTTGGCTTGTCCATTACCTTGTGGATGATAGGGGGCAGACTTCTTATGTATCACTAAGAATTTTTAGAGAAGTTTGTCAATCACTTCGTTCAAGAAGTGCGTGCCTCTATCACTTACTAACTCTATTGGTAACCCATATCTGGTGAACACGTTCTCGAATAAGAACTTAGCTATTGTTTGAGCATCATTCTTTGTCGTGGCTTTTACTTCTACCCATTGTAAGGTAATTTATGGCTAGAATAATGTACTCTACATGGGAGTTTCTAGCAGGGGGATTAATAGGACCGACAAAGTCTATACCCCACTTGGAGAATGTGCATCCTCCCATCATCAGCCTCAAAGGCATCTCATCGTTTCTGATCGGATATTGTGCACATTGGCATGTGTCACATCTCTTCACCATAGGTACGTGCATCCATATGAAGAGTGGGCCACCAAAGTCCTAAGAATAGAATGGTCTTAGTTACTCAATCAGCCCCAAAGTGTCCACCTGCAACACCGCTACATGTGGCCTCTAAGATTTTCAAATAGTGTGATTCATGAATGCATAGTGGTGAAGCTCAAGGACAAGGACAAAGCATGGAAGTGCATCAATGAAGGGGACACACAAGAAGAAGGAGCGAGTAGGGAGCTCCAAGAGGCACATGTCAAATTTTCATAAGAAATCTCTATAAATATAGTGACTTTTGTCACTAAAAACCATTGTAAATACCATTTTCCAGTTTTACAACTCCATTTTGTTCAAGCCGAGGAGTCCTTGAGCTTGAGGAGTATTAGAAGTAGCATCCTACCAATTTTCATAATTTTTAGACTCCGTTTGAGTCCCCAAATAAGCCTTGGAACCTAATTTTTAACTAGGCCGGACACTAGGTCTAGACAGGGCCAAAACTACTCAAAAAACTATAAAAAGGTCTGGAGAGCTCATCTTTGGGGTTAGCTTGTTGTAGATTTCAGCTTTGTGCTAGATTTCTTTTGTAATCGAAGATCTTCCATTGTTCCACTCTTTGCTCTTACCTTGTGTGCACGTGTGTGTGTATGTGTGTGCATGCTTGTGTGCTTTCACCTACGCACTTGTGCACTTCACTTGCTCTTGGTCTTCATACTGGTCCTCACGTCTCCACGGATTGACAATTATGAGGTGGAGCTCCTCACGTTGGTACTTGCCATTGTGCTAGAGTGACACCAAATTTGGCGTCGTTGCCGGGGAGAGAGCTTGGAGGACAAGCGTGTGACGGTAAGACGTAGAGTAGCGACGTTAGAAGGTAAAAAAATCACCATTTTTAGTTCAGTTTTTGAGTCTTGCTTCATCTTCATCATCATCATCACCTCCATCTTCTCCCATCTTCATCTTCTCTGTTTTTTTAATTTTTCGATAGTACATTGACTCGTTCTTTACTCGTGGCTGTGAGAAAGAAGCACAAGGGGAGTTGAGAACCAAAAACTCTGAAGAAAAACACTTGAAAAACTCTCAAAAACACCAAAATCTAGGCGACAGTATTGCGGAGTGACAAGAACAGTGTCTGGTATTGTGCGGGTGGTATCGCCGATTTGGAGATAAATTTTGCATCTACAGGCTGATAGGAGTGACAAGGAGGACACAAGGTACACATATCTGCGAAAAATTTTGAATTTGGGCTTAAAAATCTCCAAGTATCGTGTCCGGTTGAGTTTTGGTATCGCGATACCAGAATTCCCGAGTATCACGATACTTGTCGAGGTATCGTATCGTGCACACCCACTTGAGGTATCGCGATACCATTCTGGTATCGTATCGTCAAGTGTTAGTATCGTGATCGCGGTCGCCCCGGTGGTATCGTATCGTGCACCTTGTGGTATCGTATCGTCGATCGAGCAGTATCATATCGTGCGTGACAATGGTATCGTATTGCCACTTGCATATGTATCGTATCGCATGCAAATTTGGTATCGTATCGCCTCCTGTTTTGGTATCGTATCGTGCACACCCACTTGAGGTATCGCGATACCATTCTGGTATTGTATCATCAAGTCTTGGTATCGCGATCATGGTCATCCCGGTGGTATCGTATCGCGGTCCACCTGGTATCGTATCGTTGATCGAGCGGTATCGTATCGTGCCTACTCTAGTATTGTATCATGTAAATTTTTGGTATCGTATCGTCCACTAACTTGTTATCGTATCGTGAGCAATCTAGTATCGTATCGTCCACTAACTTGGTATCGTATCGTCGAATGCAGAGGTATCATATTGTGTGATTTTTGGTATTGTATCGTGAGGTTGGTATCGTATCGTGGAATTGGTGGTATCCTCTAAGGAGTGGTATCGTATCGTCTCAGGTGGCATCGTCCATAGTGGTATCGTGTGGAAAATCTGGTATCGTATCGCTTATCTTGAGGTACTCCCAGAGGGATCCTGTTTCCCTGTTTTAACCCCCAGAACCATGAACTGGCATAACTTTCTCATACAAAATCCATTCGGGGTGATCTTTGGTTCGTTGGAAATTAAGACGCGGAAATATTAGATAGGGTATTTTGAAGTTGACCCTCAGGTTGGACTAGGAAGCAAGGGGTTCCACAAGACGCGGATTATTAGATAGGGTATTTTGAAGTTGACCCTCAGGTTGGACTAGGAAGCAAGGGGTTTCACAAGATTTTGAGCAATTTAAAGGACAATTTTGGACTTGTAGACAAGGCTTATGAACCTAAGATCAAGTAGACACTGAGCAAGAGATAGATAAAGTATCAAACCATCTAAGGATAGTGTCAACCAAACAACCAAGTCGTGGGCTCACAACACAGTGGTTAGCACTTCATGTTGAGTTCACAGACGAGTGAGTCAGAAATGTCATTTAACTGGGAGAGACTCTTGGCTTCTGAAGACATGCATAGTTCAGTACTTAAGGAAGATTTCATGTCTATAGTGGAAGGGGAATATCAGATATCTCTTCAATACATATCCACTAACTTGCAAGGAATACCCATCTACCTTGACGATCTACACAGGTCATTAGCAAGAATCATAACACGACAGAAACTAAAATAGTTCCAAGACCAACTGTCAAGTATGAAGGTGGATTTTATACGGACAAGATGGGTCAGATATATGTAGTAACTGAAAACCCTGATCAGATTAATGAAAGAGGCAAGTTAGCTCGAGATCATGCAACTACCTCACAAAACCCATTCGAAACCCAACAAAGAACAAAAAATGTGATGTTAGGACAAACAAGCCAATGTAGTATGCCCACCTCAAGCTATACCAGGACAACAACCACCCCACCCACTAGCTCCGATACAAGGGCAGAACATCACAATACAAGTCGTTTGTCTTGAGTGTGGCAAAGAACAACTCCTGAGAGATTGTCACGGACATCCCTCTAGTGCACTGAAGGTTACACCCGTTAATGTGGTAGGCCTAGTAGGGGATTCAAGTTCCAGTAGCGATAATGTGGCTCCTATACATGTAGTTACTAGGGCACAAGCATTACAAACAAACTAAACCAGCTGAGCAATCAGAGCCAAGTGAATCAGGAGAGCCTAGTAAGAGAAAAACAAGAATGTGGAAGGATACTAGGGAGAAAGTCAATCGTAAGTGGACCTAAAAGTTATCCAAACTAGAAGAAATCTTGAAAGATGCAAAAACAAAAATAGAAGATATTGCCTCTCAAAGCCCCTCGCATGTCGAAACTCCATCCATACCACCTCATTCCCAACCTCATCCCCACCCACCAACCATTGTAAATAGACCACCACAATCAGGATTTGTTCTTGTAGGTCCAACCCCAGAAGATTTGGACATGATGTTCAAGGCATACCAGGCTCGACTTCAAGAAGGGCCAGCACCTGCGAACCTAGACAAGAGCTACCCTAGAGTAGATTTAGATATTGAACGGACAAAAATGTGCATAAAAATGGTGGAACTAGCTCAAGCTATGTTTGAGGCCAATCAATCATTCAATCAGACGAATGCTATTACACCAGGTTTGCACTTCCAAGGCTTAATAGACAGATTAGAGCAGTTGGTAAGTAAACCTCAAGTTTCTTTACCTCCACAGGCTCAACCAACTATTGAAAGAGAAAGTTCATCACCAAAGAAAGTCTATGCTCTTGACTCCATAGACGGAGAACCTCTTTCAATTCAACAGCACACTCAAAAGTTCTTGCAGGAAATACAAGAAGAGAAATGGGCCAAGGAGAAGGATGTTTCCCCTCCTATTCTTGAAATTGATGACCGTCACGATCAATTCGCACAAGACATTCCATCTATTTATGGAGACCAAGTAGAGCAACAAGAAAAAGAAAGTTCAGGATTTGAATCCAATTCTATACAAGAGTTGCCACAGTTCACAGGTCCATGGGAATCTGAATCTCTTCAGGTCAGAGCTCCCACAATATTGGTAAGAAATGAAGACTCAGTGGTTCCAAGAAACACTGATGTCGTGAAGAACACTAAGGTTCAGTGTCATCTCACTGTAGAAGAGTTGCTCAAAGTAAAACCTGAGTTATGGAAACACGTGGCAAATCAGGTCCTACAACGTGATTCCAATATGCCAAAAGCAGACTCTAAGAAAAAAGTTCCAGAGATACCTCTAGACAAAATAGGGGACATGAGCGAAGGTGAGGAAGGTAATACTTATCTTCCGATCACCTACCAAGGTTACACAACGAAAGCAATCATAGATTCTGGTGTTAGTTTTGCTATTGCGAGCACTTCCCTGTGGAAGCAATGGGGTAAACCTGGATTAAGACCAACTAGAATGAAGCTTCAGATGGCTGACGGCCATGTTGAAAGACCTCTAGGATTGCTAGAAGGGATAACTCTAACCACGTGCGGTGTAGAGTTTGAGCACACCTTTGCTATATGTGACTTTGGTAAAACTACTACCTACGAAATGATCCTAGGAAGTCCCTTCCAACGACAACTACAAGTTGTACAGGATTGGGGAACCAACTCCTTATACTTGCAACGCTTAGGGGTCACAACCAAGGTCAATTTGAAGGATTACACCTTCAGAGATGTACCACCCCTACAATGGAATTCTATCCACAAGGAGCAAGAAGATTCAATCTCTGTGCATTCTAAAAGTTCATCTGATACATCCTGGATGCATGAAGATACTCATTTGTGGATGTGCAAGGTTGCAAAGGAAGAGGAAAAACGCTTAAAGGCTAGAGAAAAAGGAACTTCTCCAAGAGATAGACCAGTTAAAGACCCAGCGTATACATCGATGATCTTTCCAGATGAGGAATTTGAGCCTCATGATTGGGCAGAAATCTTAGCTACCATGGACATGTGTCAGCCCTTGCTAGGAGAATGTGACCCTAGTGACTTCATAGAAAAAGAAGAGAACAATGACGATTTGGAGCCCATTGTGATGGATAGTTGCTTTATTTCAGAGGAGCACTATCTAGAAGACATAGGAGTATTTACCCAAAAGGAAGAAGAACCTCTCACAAGCATTAAAACCATCAATTCAAAGGATGGAAGTGAAGGAGGTCAAAAGAAAAAGAAAAGACAAGTCATGAAACAAGAAGAGGAGGAATCACTATTTGAAGTACCAGAGAATTTCGAGAAATATGAATTGGAGGACCAAAAAATTTTGTACGAATGCCTAAGAGAGAGGCCACAACAGGAGAAGCATATGATAACAAAGAAAAGACCAAAAAAATCGTAGTCACCATTGAGGAGAACGAAGAGAGATGTACGTACATAGGAGATGACCTAAGTAAAGAAGCGGAAGCAGAGTTGGTAGCTTTGTTAAGGGAATATAGGGACGTGTTTGCATGGCACTATAGAGACTTGAAGGGAGTAGATCCGAAGGTTTGTTCTCATACGATCCCCATGATAGCAGATGCCAAGCCCACCAAACAGAAGCCCTACACATATAATGACACCTATGCAGCTAAATGAAAAGAGGAAATCGACAGATTGATTGAAGCAAGATTCATCTATGAGATTGAGCATACTGAATGGGTGTCCCCCGTTGTAGTGGTGCCCAAGAAGAACGGGAAGTTACGTGTGTGTGTGTATTAACCTTAAAAAAGTTAATGCCGCCACGGTAAGAGATAGTTATTCGCTTCCAATCACTGATCATTTATTAGAGCGTGTTGCAAGCAAGGAAGTTTATAGCTTCCTTGATGGATTTTCAGGTTACAACCAAGTAGCCATTGCCCAAGAAGATCAACATAAAACGGCCTTTGCCACAGAGTGGGGAGTCTTTGCGTTTTGTTTGATGCCATTTGGGCTCACTAATGCACCCGCAACATTCCAAGGGCTCATGTGTCATGTCTTCAAAGAGTTCTTGAGAAAGAGCTTAGAAGTATATGTGGATGATTTATGTGATCATTCCCAACAAAGAAAATACCACATCCTTGAGCTCAGACAGATCTTGTGATCGACGTCCCTTTGTGAACATCACTATAGGATAAGGGAAGCATGCAAGGACTGTGAGAGCATTGGTTGACTCAGGTGCCGCAACTAGTGCAGTTAGACTTTCATACTGCCAAGACCTGCAATTGAACATCAAGCCCATAGAGGCCTATCTCATAGGATTAGGAGGTGTGGAAACCCCCTTGTTTGGGCGAGGTAGAGCTGCCCATCTATCTTCAAGATGTTCAAATGAGAGTCCAGATGCTAGTGTGTGAAGATGAGGACCTTATGGAACCACTTGTCCTAGGTCAAGACTGGATCTATGACCATGCAGTCAACGTAAACCTTAAAATCCAACTTCTTCAAGTGTGGGTACATGAACAATGTATTACCTTAGAACTAGACAATTGCATGCTCACAAATCCAGAGGTCACACATTCTCTTAGTTCTTCCGACACTAATCTTCAAAAAGAAAATGTTGTGTGTGTCAATAACCCTACGAAGCAAAAGGACTCAATCAAGGAAGCACAAGCTCAAAGGCCAGCAAACCTCTCTTCTTCTTCACATACCAATGCAAGTGTAACTCGACCAAAGAGGCAAGCAAAAAAGACATCTGCTATATCAATGAGACAGACAATATTCAAGAAGAAAGAATCTCAGGGCATGAAGCAGATGTGGGTATGAAAAGGAGAACAAGGACTAGCTTTGCCACAACCATTCCCATCAAAGCAAGCTAACCAAGCTTAAAGAAGCACCAAGAAACAAGGACAAGCTCAATCCCAAGGTCTCCGACAGATTTGGGTACCAAAGCAATCGATGAAGGCCAACCATAATAACATACAAATTTGGGTGCCAAAGAAATTAGTTGCAGCTCAACAAGGGCGATTGCAAATGTGGGTACCCAAGGCACTCTTACATGCACAAAACAATATGCTCTCCTTCACGAGAAAAATCTTAGCAAAGAAACCACGGAGAAGCAAGAGTCGACACCAAGGGTAGAAACCAAAAGAAGATAAATTCATCTCCTCACCGGTAATAAAAAGACAACCATCAAGGATATGGGTTTGGAAGCCAAAAGCACCAGTAGCACCCCCAAAACCAAAGAACCAACCACGAGGGCTACAAAATTTAACCACCCAATTAAAGACGAAGAAGTCAAAAGTAACCTATACACAGCCACACATAGTTTTAAAATGGATCCCTATCAGGAGGAAAGACCAAGGGTCATTTGAGGATCCAATAGATGCCTCCAACAAAGGCTACATCAGAATTTGCCATGAACATTAAAAGCCTCGACGTGCAACAACCATGTGCCTTTGGCATAACCTTGTCTTTTGCACCATTCAGGTCATGCATTTCCAAAGTATGCATTAATATAGGGCCACATTACATGGTTGTGCATAGAAATAATTGTGGATCCTAGGCACATGCGACACATCTGACATATGTAAAATATTTTATTGATGCTAACACCTTTTTTCTTGTTTTACTCCATTGTTCAAAAAAAAAAAAGAGAGACAAAAAATCAGAAGAGGAAGAAGACGAGAGAAAGAACGAGACTGTGCATTTGAAGAATCCCCCAGGTGAACCATCAACAAGGACAACCATCAACAACGGAAGACAAGCTGATGGTCAATCACCATGATGGAAGTACAACACGAAGAGTTGAAGATCGACGAAACTTTCACCATGGTAAGAATTGTATGCTTCAACAACAACATACCCATGATCGATTAGGAAACCTCTTCGTCGGCATACCCTTGAGCACTTAGCTCAAGACCCAACTTCTTGCACCATAATTCTTCCAATGCATTTCCCAAGTATGCATGCATAGGGCTACATTACACGGCCGTGCACAAGGCACTTTCTTCTTCCAACCCATGCACTAATGCACTTACCCATCAGTCATTATGGGTCACGAGTACTTGGTATGGAAACTCGGGAAGCCATCTTTGGAAGAACCAGAGGACATCACAGTGACAACAACAAGAGCCAAGAAGCAATCCACCACGAGAGTTGCTCTTGATCAACATTGACAACCTCTTTTGAGTAGCTCACAATTTATTTAAAAAAAGAAAAAAAGCTCACACAAACACCATCAAGCTGGAATACAAGGAAGAAGTACATACAAAGGGACTACAACCTGCAAGGGCTCATAGTGAAAAAATGAAGAACTCGACAACTGACCAGGATACATTGGGAAGATGGACCACTCCTGTTGATACATGAAGGACACTACCTCTCAACGTACTACATGGAACAACCATTACAACAAGGGTATGTCAGGGACGACAGACTCAAGAGGGGGGGGGGAGTGTTGAAGCTCAAGTACAAGGACAAAGCATGGAAGTGCACAATGAAGGGGACACACAAGAAGAAGGAGCAAGTAGTGAGCTCCAAGAGGCACATGTCAAATTTTCATAAGAAATCCCTATAAATATAGTGACTTTTGTCACTAAAAACCATTGTAAATACCATTTTCCATTTTTTCAACTCCATTTTGTTCAAGCCGAGGCGTCCTCAAGCTTGAGGAGTATTAGAAGTAGCATCCTACCAATTTTCATAATTTTTAGATTCCGTTTGAGTCCCCAAATAAGCCTTGGAACCTAATTTTTAACTAGGCCAGACACTAGGTCTGGACAGGGCTAAAACTACCCAAAAAACTATAAAAAGGGTTGGAGAGCTCATTTTTTGGGTTAGCTTGTTGTAGATTTCATCTTTGTAATAGAGTTCTTTTGTAATCAAAGATCTTCCATTGTTCCACTCTTTGCTCTTACCTTGTGCGCACGTGTGTGTGTGTATGTGTGTGCATGCTTGTGTACTTTCACCTACGCACTTGTGCACTTCACTTGCTCTTGGTCTTCATACCGGTCCTCACGTCTCCACGGATTGACAATTATGAGGTGGAGCTCCTCACGTTGGTACTTGTCATTGTGCTAGAGTGACACATAGTCTTAAGTAAACATCTTTGCCTCTCCGGTATAGGTTGTCTCCTACTAAGGCATAGTCTTGAGCCTCTTGGTCCATGCTTCGTTTTCTTGCTAGACTAGCCTCACTTGGTAGTGTTCATGATCTCATAAATTCTACCAATGTAGCACTCCATTCTCGAATTAACAACATATGATAAAAGGTGGCATACTCCACTGGGGCTCTCTCTTGGCACATCGGACAACTCTTAATCCACTCATGTATTTCTTTGTCCATACTAGGCCAATACACTCCTAAACATTTTAAATTCTGCAATGTTCGTTGTTTAGAATAGTGATTTTCTAGCATATCTTTCATGGGCTTGTTGCAACCAATTGCTCTGTTCATCCTCCTCGACACAACAAGCTAATACACCCTCTATATCTTGTTTGTACATGCTTCCTGCCAATATTTGATATCTTTGTGATTTTACAATTTCATCTTTGTTCGTTTTCACATTCCTATTTGCAAGTCCGAAGGTTACAACAGGTACCAACTTATTTTCCCATTTAGGAACAACTTCTAAATTGAACAGATAAGCATTGGGCAATTCATCACACACTCTAATGGTTTATTCCAATCAGGAGTGGTGAGCATTGTTGTTGTGCACAAACATCTCTTCAGCTCATTGAAGGATTTTTTGCATTCATCCTTCCACGCAAAATTTGTTAACAGAGTGTAAAGAGGTTTAGCTATGATCGCATACATGTGGATGAACCTACGGTAATATCCACAATGGCCCATAAAGGCTTGTACCTCTTTACAATCATTGGCCTCTACAACTGTGCTATGGCTCTTACTTTATCCTCGTCTATTGATATTCCGTTCTTAGAAACAATATGACCTAAGATCTTACCTTGACGTACCATGAATACACACTTTTCTGGGTTCTGACAAACTCAATATTCCCTACACTTGTTGAAGATCTGTCTAAGCTCAAGGATTTGGTATCTTCTTTCTTGGGAATGAGCACATAAATCATCCACATATACTTCTAAGCTCTTTCACATGAACTCTTTGAAAACATGACACATGATCCTTTGGAATGTTGCAGGTGCATTGGTGTGCCCAAATGGCATCACACAAAATGCAAAGATTCCCCACTCTATGGTAAAGGCCATTTTGTATTAATCTTTTGGGGCAATGGCTACTTGGTTGTAACCTGAAAACCCATCAAGGAAGCTATAAACTTCCTTTCGTGCAACACGATCCAATAAATATTCTGTGATTGGAAGCGGATAGTTATCTCTGATCGTAGAGACATTAACTTTTTTAAGGTTAATACACACTTGCAATTTTCCATTCTTCTTCGGTACTACTACAATGGGGGACACCCATTGAATATGCTCAATCTCATAGATAAATCCAGCTTCAATTAGTCTATCGATACTTCTTTTATTTTGGCTACATAAGTATCATTATATGTGTAGGAATTCTATTTGGTGGGCTTGGCGTCAGTAGTCATGGGGATCGTATAAGAGCATATTTCCAGATCTACGCTCTTCAAGTCTCTATAGGTCCATGCAAACACATCCCTATATTCCCTTAATAAAGCTACAAGCTCTATTTCTTCTTCTGCACTTAGGTCTTCTCCTATGTATGTACATCGCTCTTCGTTCTGTTCAATGATTACTAAAATTTTTTTATCTTTTCTTTATTATCATATGCTTCTCCTATGATGGACTCTCTCTTAGGCATTCATACAAAAAAATTTTGGTCTTCAACTTCATATTTCTTGAAATTCTCTGGTACTTCAAACAATGATTCCTCCTCTTCTTGTTTCACTGCTTTTCTTTTCTTTTTCTTTTGACTACCTTCACATTCCTCCCTTGAACTTATAGTTTTAATGCTTGTGAGAGGTTCTTCTTCTATTTGGGTAAATACTCCTACATTTTCTAAATAGTGCTCCCCTAAGTCAAAGCAACTATCCATCACAATGGACTCTAGATTGTTGTCATCCTCTTCTTCTTCTTCTTCTTCTATGACCTCATTAGAGTCACACTCTTCTAGCAAAGGTACACACATGGACAAAGAGATATCATAGCCCTCCTCATAACAATGAGGCATCCACTGTTCTTCATTGATCGCAATGTCCATGGTGGCTAAGATTTCTGCCCAACCATGAGGCTCAAATTCCTCATCTAGAAAAATCAGCGGTGTGTAGGCTGGGTTTGTAACCATTCTAGCTCCTTGAGAAGTTCCTTCTTCTCTCACATTTAGACATCTCTCCTCTTCCTCTACAACCTTGCACATCCAAAAGTGAGTATCTTCATGCATCCAGGATGAATCAGAAGAACTATCAGAATGCACAGAGATTGAATCCTCTTGCACCTTGTGGATAGGATTCCACTGTAGGGGTTCTACATCTCTGAAGGTATAATCCTTTAAATTTTCTTTGGTTGTGACCCCTAAGTGTTGCAAGTAAAAGGAGTTGGTTCCCCAATCTTGTACTATTTGTAGTTTTCATAGAAAGTGTCTTCCTAGGATCATCTCATAGACATTATTTTTGCCAAAGTCACATATAGCAAAGGTGTGCTCAAACTCTACACCACAAGTTTTTAGAGTTATCCCTTCTAGCAATCCTAGAGGTCTTTCAATATGGCCATCAGGCATTTGAAGCTTCATTCTAGTTGGTCTTAACACGGGTTTTCCCCATTTCTTCCATAAAGAGGTGGTCGCAATCACAACTCCAGCACCTGAATCTAAGATAGCTTTGGTTGTGTAACCTTGGTAGGTGATTGGAAGATAAGTATTACCTTCTTCACCTTTACTCATGTCTCCTATTTTTTCTAGACGAATCTTTGGGACTTTTTGCTAAGATCCTACTTTTGACGTATTGGAACCAAGTTTTGGAATCAAATCTGCCAGATGTTTCCATAGCTCAGGTTTTATTTTGAGCAGCTCTTCTAAGGTGAGATGACACTGCACCATATTGTTCTTCATAAATTCAGTGTTTCTAGGAACCACTGAGTCTTCATTTCTTATCAGTGTTGTGGGAGCTCTGATCTTAAGAGATTCCCATGGGTCTGTGAATTGTGGCAACTCTTGTAAAGAATTAGATTCAAAATCTAATCTTTCATCTTCTTGTTGCTCTATTTGTTCTCTGTAAATAGATGGAATGTCTTGGGGAAATTGATCATGAAGATCATCAATTTTACGAATAGGAGGGGGACTACCCTTCTCCTTGGCCCATTTCTCTTCTTGTATTTCCCATAAAAACTCTTGAGAGTATTTTTCAATTGAAAGAGGTGTTCCATAATCCATGGAATCAGGAACATAGACTTCCATTAGTAATGAGCTTTCTGTTTCAACAAGTTGCTGAGCCTGTGGAGGTAAAGAAACCTATGGCTTGTTTACCAACTGCTCTAATCTTTCTAATAAGCCCTGGAAATGCAAATCTGGTTTGATAGAGTTTGTTTGACTTGGTGTCGAGCATAACTTGAGCTAGTTCTACCATTTTCATGCACATTTTTTCGTTCAATCTCTAAATCTACTCTAGGGTAACTCTTGACTAGGTTTGCAGCTGTTGGCCCTTGTTGAAGTTGAGCCTGGTAGGCCTTGAACATCATGTTTAAGCCTTCTAGGGTTGGACCTGTGAGAACAGACCCTAGTTGTTGTGTATTTACAATGATTAGTGGGGTGGGATGAAGTGGAGTGGCTAGATTTTTGGCATGCGAGGGGTTTTGAGATGCAATGTCTTCTATTTTGCTTTTTGCATCTCTCAGGCTTTCTTCTAATTCAGACAACTTTCCAGCCCACTTATGATTGGGCTTCTCCCTAGTATCCTTCCATGTTCTTGTTTTCCTCTTAGTAGGCTCTCTTGATTCACTTGACTTTGATTTTTCAGCTGGTTTAGCCTGTTTTAAGGCTTGTGTCCTAGTGACTGCATGTAGAGGAGCCATGTTAATACTACTTGAACTTCAATCCACCACTAAACCTACCACATTAATGGGTGTAACCTTGGCTCCACTAGAATGTTTCCTTGGACAATCTCTAGGGAGATGTTCCTTGCGCACTCAAGACAAAATCCTTGTATTTTGATATTTTTTCCTTGTCCCAGAGTTGGTGGGTGGGGACGTTCATGAATGAAATAGTCACCCTGACATCTAAAACATGGTCCTTTAGGGGCTTATGGTCTCATTTATCTCAATTGGGGCCTTGGGTTAGGATTCGTATGCATGACATTAGAGTATTCTGGCTCCCAATTAGGTTCCATAGGTAGTGCCTTATATTGATACGGATAAGTCTCACTATGCTAAGGTGACTCTATGTAATAAGCTTTTGGACTATCTTCATGGGTGTAGTCACAACTTTGAACATGAGGGTTATTTTTTGAGACTAAGGGGGTCATCGACACTAATACTCTATTAGGGTTCTCCTCTGCCACTGCATACTTGACTGGGATCACATTGATAGGGGGCGGCGGTTGGTTTCCTAGGACTGGTTGTGGCCTATATGGTGCTTGATATTGTTGTTGGTATTGAGGTTGATATTGCTATTGTGTCCTATAATATGGTTGTTCATATTGGTTTTGATACCTACCTTGCTGGTAAGGTTGTTGATAAGTTTGTCTGACAGCCTACCTATTGTATGGACAATCTTGAGCTATTTGGTTTTTGTATTTTCTCTCAATAGTGCAATATTGGCCGCTAGGGTTTCCTTCGGGTTGAGCCATGATTGAGAAAACATAAGCCATGTGGTCTCCTCCACAGTTGTAGCATCGCTTCAATGAGGTGACCCTTGATGTTTGTCTATTTTGAACTCCTAGCTCCTTGGCGACCTGATCAGCTATCTCATCTATCTCAATAAGTTCCTCAACTAGGCCGTGATACCAATGTTGGGAATTGAACTCATAACCTCTTGTCTAATGGTATGATGGGCTAACCACTTGCCCCAAAATTCATGGTTGAGGATTACTTCTAATCCTCCCTCTTACGCTGTGGTTCAACCATCTCCTGCTAATCCTCCCTCTTACTTCTAATCCTCCCTCTTACTTCTAATCCTCCCTCTTACGGTGTGGTTCAACCATCTCTTATGTGACATACCCAATTCCATCAAACGTTTATGACCCTGAGCTTGAGGAAGTTCATGCTTGTGTTCAAGTTCTTATCCATGTGATCATGCCAATCACTAGTGGAGGATGAATTCACTTGCCATCACTCTTGTGCATCGAAGATCATCCATCTTGGAAGGATCATGATGCTTGGGAATCGTTCTTGTGGACTTGCTGAATGACAACTTGCGTGGATGAATCTTCTTCGAGGCTATCAAGGGGGCTTGTTTTCGTTGCTCTACTCGACAACAATCCATCACATTTGCTTATGCCAACCATTGCAACTAGGTTGAGGTCTACTCTTCATGGATTGATAGATTAGAAGTGTGTGAGTGCACCCTATGCTACCAATCAACACTTTTTGGTGTTCTTCTTGGGGAGAGCAAGGACCGCACCTAGGCAACATTTGTGATGGACATTGTGATCATGCATGAATGTCAATCAGCAAGATTGTCAAAATTTGCATGCAAGGAGAATATTTATCTCTTTAACCAAAGAGTCACCTAAACATCCCTCTTACCTATATGGGTAAGATTTGGTGATCATGGTCAGTTAGTGTAGGTATAAGTGATTCTTGTTTTTATTTTGTAGGTAGAGTAAATCTATCTCTTTTTCTCTTTGTTATATTTCTTATGATTTTATTTTGGTTCTTCTACCATCATGGGTATCACACACAATTTGTGGGAGTAATATCACATAGCTTGAGCCTCTTGGAAGATAAAATAATTTTGGAGTTAAGACTTTGAGAAGATACTTGGAATCCTTGTCTCATACAAGAACTGATAAGTTCAATTGTGGCAAAACCTTGGGAGTATATGTGGAGACTTGTGGAAAGGGTTCAATTCAAACCTCCTAGAGATCGAATGTTGAATATCTTCTTATGGAGTTAAAGGAAAGGATCAAATAGCCTTTTTGTACCTTAGGATGTTGTGAGGAGGGGTTTGCCTCTTGAATGAATTGAGTGGGTTTGAATGTATGAACTATTTCTAGTGCTTCTCTAACTCACATGTTTGAGGAGAGAGTTGAGCATTCATCCAAGAATCATTGAACCTTAAGAAATGAAATAGATGCATGGGGTAGCAAGGCCATAAGGAGTATTGACTATCAACTAGAGGACCTTTTCTATTGAAAATGTCGAGGGGTTCTGTGTACCTAAGAACCAACTTAGGGACTTGCGGAGAAAGAGACTATACCTCAATCCCCCTCAAGTGCATATAGTGGGGATTCACGCTTTATTTATCAATCCGATGAGTATCAAAACCTAGCCGAGTGTATGAAGACATGCATTCAGATGACGATCAATGCAAATGAGTTGCTGAAAGAGTGCAAACAAGGCAAAGACTAAACCAAACAAGGTTCAACTGTCAGTCATGGTGTACTTGGTGCAGCAGCCAACAGTAAATTGAGCTTTTCTCTCAGCTCCGAACTCCAAATATAGCAAATAGCATATGCCTTTCAAAGCTCTCAAGAAGACGCATCCAAGGGTGTATTTTCACTCAATTCTAACGCTTCTACTTCAAGTTATGAGCAAAATATTAAGTCGTGGGAATGACCTTCCTACACTTCAGCACTTCCTACACTTCACACACACCCTAACCACAATAAACAAATGCTTTCATGGATAGACAACACTTCCTAACACTCTTTCCAAGCAACACACATGCATACAAGCTCATAAAGAAGAAGATACAGAGAGGAGAAGACACAAATTCGAAATTCTGTGCTCTTGATTCTCACAATGGCAAAAAGTCTTTACAAAGAGTCACAAATTGACTTATATAGTTGTGCCCTAAAAATGGTCCTTTCACACAAGAGACCGGCACTTTATTCACTAAAAGGCTAATTTCCTACTAATTTACATGGGTAAGCTACTAATCTTCAGTGGGGAAGCATCTAGAGGACTCCTCTAGTGCCTTACAACGGAAAATATATTACAAGAATGGTTATAATACAAAAATAAGGTGTCCAAATTGGAAAAATTTTGGGACCCTTCTTTTTCTCTGCCTTGTGCTCTCTTTGCTCTGCAATACTCTCCCCCTCTTTGTCTCTGTCGTCCCTTGACAGGCTTTAACTTGTTTAAGAGGTATGTCATGTGTTCGGTTGGTTGTGTTAAGCCGGGTTGCCATGCACGCCACCAGTGGCTAAGAATGTGATATTCTTAGTTACCCTCTTCAACTTTTCAGCCTCTGCCTCTTTCTAGCTTTTGGTCCTCTGATTTGTCCTAGTTGCACACAGTTGTCTTCTTCTTTTCTTCTTTTTGCGTGATTCTCCCTCAACATTGCCCCCCTCCTGAACTCTGTCGTCCCCAACAGGCTTTGAGAGTCGACGGGAGTATGTTCTATACACTTTTTGCTCTGTTTCATTAAGCAGATTGGCTTCACGTATCATTAGTTGCTTCCACTGTTCAGCTTTCACACCATCATGTGGCGGTTGTCTATGATCGGCGAAGAAGCTTAGCTCATATGCCACTAATCTGGCATTCAGGTTGGATGACATTTTTAAAAAGATCTTTGAATCAATTTCAAAAAACCCTGTGAAAAAGGCTTCTTCAAACGTCTGCATGTATGTACTTGGCAAAAACATGAGTCTGGAATAATAGGCCATTATGGTAGGGCGGCTAGGCATAATAGACAAATCAAAAACAAGAATGTATGTTCCTTGATTAATACCAATGAAGTTCAAAAATGTATATGCCGCATGTTTGAAGACCTTCAATACTGTAAGTATCATACTGAGTATTTTATTTGTCATTTTGATAGTTAAATCTGGTACTGTTGCATAACTGTGCAGCCAAAATTTGATGGTCTTGACCATATAATCCTCCGTTGGTAGATAGTTATGCGGTGGACTTGGAAGTAGTGGATAATTTAGCCACTGTTTATTGATAGCACCATTCTTTTGCATTTCCAAAAATTCTCTGGCTTCTCTTCTACGAGGTGTTGGACAAAAGGATGGATTTACCTGTAATAAATATGGTGTCGCTTGCCAGTGCACCCGTAATGTAGGATGTTTCTCCAAAAAATTTCTTCTCCAAACAGGCTGTGCAGCTTCAAATTCTTCTTGAGTATAAGTGAATGTATCATTTTTGAAGTGCAGCTGTTCGTCTGGATTTTTCTGTGTGATCTTTTTGATGTATTGTCTTGTTTTCTCTTTCATCAGCCCGTACGGAATGTTGAAAGGCTTCATGATCTTCTCTAAGTCTCTACCTTTAATCTTTGCTTCTTTCATGACTTTGATAACTTCATCTTCAAAATGTTCTATCAACCGGGACACCAATAGTGCCCGTTCCCTCTGACCTATTTCTGCAGTGTATGGCATTGGATGATCATCATGTGGTTCCGCCATCTGCTCTTTTATTGGAGGCTTATAAATTGGGGGAGATAGAGGACATACCTCTACCTCGTCTATAGGATTTACTTGTATTGGCTCTACTGGTGTCTCGATTGGTGCTTTCTCTTTTGCTTTGGTCTCTAATTGGGCTATACGTTCAGTCTTCTCTTTATTTTCTTGCATGGCTGCTCTGAGTGCTTCTTTTGTTGCAAGCAGTTCATTGCCAATTTCTGCTACATGATCCATATTTTCGTTGTAACTCACTGCAAGTTTTCCATTGGTGATGTTTAACTGCTTCGTGAGCTCCTTAGTTTCATTCATGTATTTTTGTTCCCATTGTTCTCTTAGGGTTTGCTCTTGTTTCAGCAGTGCTGCATACTTTTCAATCTGATCTTGTAATTCTTTCTGGTCAATATCTGTCGTGTCTTGTTTTTCGATGGGTTGATCATATAGCAATGACTTCATTAATTCTTTGTTTCTGTTTCGTAAATTGTCATTTTCCTCCATATACACCTTTAGTTGTGTTTCCAGTAAGTTGCTTCTAGCTTTCATTCTCTCTTTGTCAGCCTCGTTGGCTTCATGTAATCTTTGTAGGTTTGTCAACTGTGTCTGGAGTTGGTGATGCTGGGTCATCAATGTATCACATTGCAATTTTACTACGAGTAACTCCGTTCCCTTGGCTGCAATCTCTTTCTGGGCCTGGATAAGTTGTGCAGATAGTTGTTCACTCATAACTTGAAACTGATTCTTTTCCTTCATGGCTTTGTCGTAATCTGCATCTATATCCATCATCTATTGTTGTGTATCCATGGCCGTTTGGATCATTTGTTTGACAATAGGTTTTAATTGAGTGACATCCACATTTAACCATGTGGTAGGAATACTAGGTTCTGCTCCTGTTGTCACATCTTTCCCTTGTGCCACGTGTAATGTGGTGTCATGGGGCTGCCTGATATGAAGTTGGATCTGCGGCTCAGCCTCCATGTGGTCAATCTTGCCTTGAGGTGTATCATCCGGTACCTCAATCACAATGGGCTCCTTACTTGGTTGTCGGCCTGATTCCTGGTCTATTGGAGTTTGTATTTCTTGTTTGATAGGTGGCACGATATCTTTATTAGTTATTGGAGCTTCCTTGATACTGATCTTTGATGTATCATTCAATTGAATGACGTGCTCTAGTTCATTTGGTTCTTCTATGTTCTTTGCTTGTCTCTGTTTGTTGTCTGGTGTGACTTCAACTTGATTGATCTCTGTCCAATCTTCATTGTGTGTTTCTGTTTGTATATCCGTATCCAGGGTTTCCTTCTCATAGCTTGATTCTTCATTAGAGCTTGATTCCTCCAATCCTATTTCTTTGTATCTGGAAGGTACTTGATGAGTTGCTTTATCCTTCTGTTTCTTTTCCTGGCTTGCCTATCTGTAATGGTGACCTTGAATATTCAAATTTATTTGCCCCCGCATATACTGATGCGTTTCTTCCAGGGCTGCAGAGAGATCTCTCTTAGTAATTGGTTGTTGGGTCCCAGGAATCTTTGGCAATACATGTGTTCTCTTTGATTGTGGTGTCTCTTGAGCTTCTTCCTCTCTTAGACGTTTAGTCCCTCTCATAGGCGTCTTTGAGCTGGTTCCTACTTCTTCAACCGCGTTGACTGTTTTCTTTTTCTTTGGGACAGTTGCTGACTTGGCATATTTGGCTAACTCTGTTGATGTTGGCATCACACGCAAGCAGTTCTTCATATCCAATGCTTCATAGATAAGTAGGGTCAAGACCGAACTACCATTCAGAAACTTTTTCTAATCCCACTTCTTTTTTGCTTCAAACAGGCGTTCTTGAACATAGGGAGTCATATTTATTTGATTTCCGACTTGCCTCATAGCATGTGAAAGCAGTTGCACCACGATCTTTTGAGGTGTTGTATATCTATGCATGCTTGGAAAACAAAAGTGCTGGTGCACTAAGCGAACAGCCTCTTCAATATCAGTTCTATTGATGTCCAAAAAGGATCGCTTTTTAGGATCATGACATTCATCTTTGACATTAGTGTGTCCTTCTTGATTCCATCCAAAAGCCTTGTTAATCAGCTCATGAGTGAACTGAATTGTCTTCTAGGCACCAACTTTATCCAGTACTCGTGCCTCAGGAACTGATATCTTATTCGCTGCAGGCTGAAGTGTATTCATCACTTGCGTACATCTCTGAAAATCTGGCAAATATATTGGAAGTCTTAAAAAGGCATCAATTCTAGCTTGAGTCCAGACATCTGTCATGCGCAGTAATCCTTGTACGATATTCTTGAAGTCTTGCAACATGATAGGGAAGTAGTGATCCCTGTCCATGATTTTGATAGTGGCCATAAAAATGAGATCGGATACTGGTTGGTCATCCAGAAACCAATGGCCTCTTGCTTTTGTTATTGATTCCAATGGAAGAAGCTGGACCTCTTCCTCTTGCGTTGCTTCAGAATTAGTAGATGCCATCTGCACTCAATATAGAGTATGAATTAGTGGCAAGATAGTATCAAAAATCCTCCTTCATTTGTCCTTCATAAGATTGACATTGCTCCGAGTGAATGGTGTCGTCCCTTCCCCGTGGGTGTGAGAAAGGTAATACCTGGGATTTTTCATACTTTTAGATATTTTTATGTTTTTGTCTGAAAGAAAAACAGAAAAGTTAGTTCATAGCCGAAGCGGTTATTAATTTTTTTAGTAATTTTCATTAGATTATGTACAAGTGCTCTCCTATTTCCCAAGAGGAAAACGTGCTTCACTATCCTGAAATAGAAGAATAACGTGCCGAATGCTTGGCCTTGTAATGTGGCCCTATTATGCATACTTTGGATTCTGGTAACTCCAAATGTGTTCAACTCGAATTATTTGGTAGATGTATACAGCTTGCTTTGTCTTTCGGCATCCAAATCTGCTTTATTCTGTTGGGGGAAATTGTGTTCCCAACCTTCCTGGTGAATGTGATGCTTCTCATTTGGTGCTTCTGCTTTGTCTGCTTTTTGAATCTTGGAATGACGTGTGAATTGTATGTAGACTCCAGCTCTATCCTGTAGCAGTTTAGCTTTTGTCGCTTTGCCTTTAGATCATACTGATTTTCCTTGTTCATTGGTTCGTCCTTTTTAATGATTGTCCTTTGAGTACATGACTTGGGAATCCATATTTGTGTGCGGTCCGACTGGGCAGCTATCACCTTCTTTGGAATCCATACTTTAGCAATTCTTTGTGGAACTGAATATCCAGAGCGATTTTCATATTGGTTATGTGGGTTCTTCTGATGTAGCAAGTAGTTCTTGTGTTGAAGATATGCAGCCATTTGATCCTTCCTTTTCCAAGCTTGTCGAGTGTAAGGAATGGGGTATATTCTAATAGGTGCAGACTTGGGATTACTTGGAGAACTAGTCTCTCTTGTGCTTGGTTCTTTGCTAAGGTTGTTTTCACATAGAATGACACTCTTGTGACTTGCTAGATTAGAAGATGGTGTGCAAGCAGAATTCTGTGTATCCTCACATGAAGTACTCGATGAAGGGGTTTCCATAGTGCTAGTGAACATACATTCATCACTGTGTTCCTTGGAGTGAGTTTTTGGTTCTATACTTGCGGCTTTGATTGGTCGTTCGTCTAGCATGCTAAATACTTCACGATGTCCTATCTTGGCTGAGATGTATCCTAAGTCCAATTGAATAGTCACCTCATATTCGTATATCTAGCCTTGACCTAACACCAGCTCTTCCAATAAATCCTGATTGTGACATACTAAGATTTTTGTTCCATTGTGTTGTTTCCTAAGTGTAGAGGTAAGGTAATCTCTCCTATACACTTGGTGATCTTTCCTCCTATTCCAATCAGTTGTGCCTTTGATGGACGTAATTCTTCCTTGAGTTGCTGAGTCAATCAAAATTTGATACAGCTTATGGCGGCTCCTGTGTCAATGAGAGCATCCACTAAGTGGTACTCCGTTTTTTCAGCTCCCAAATTCAAATATGGTTGTTTCCTTTGTTGACCTAGGTTTTTGGTGGCTCTAAAATTAGCCATTGGGATGAGTTCCTCTCCTAGGCGGTATCTCTCATCTCTCTCCCTCATCCACTCTTTTCGTTTCCTGATTCGTTCTAGTGCTTCCTGTCTGGCTTCCTCTCGTATTATTTCCTCCTCTAGATGTCTATTTTTACCCGTTACCAATCGTGACATCATTTCTTCAGTCAATGGCTCTAAATATTTTTTCACTCGACATCCACTGATATAATTTGGTAATACTTCTCCATCTAGAGTTGCTAAGCTGATGGCTCCGCTGGTGGATATGCGATTGATGATTAATGGGTCATATCCTCTTTTTTGTAGTTTCTTTTCATGTTGTTTCAGGATATATACCAAAACTAAATCTCCTTCCTTCAAATTTTTGTCTTTAACATGAGCATCAAAATATGCCTTCTGTCACCTTTTAGCAGCATAAATCCCTGCTACAGCTTGTAACCTAGTTTCATGTAACTTCTCTATTTGATCCAATTGAGCTGAGAGTTCATGTCCTGTCCACTCATAAGTTGTTGCTACTCTGAGAGTGGGTATTAAGAAATCAATTGGCAAAATAGCATTTTGTCCATACACTAACTTAAAAGGAGTAGTTCCTATGGTGGTTTTGTAAGCTACTCTGAATGCCCATAAAGCGTGATGTAATTGTTTATCCCAATCAGATCTACCATTGTTCACAATTTTAGTGAGAACTGTGCACAAGTTTTTATTTTGAACTTTCGGCTTGTCCATTGGCTTGTGGGTGATAAGGGGCTGATTTCTTATGAATTACCAAGAATTCATTCAGTAAGGCTTCTATCACTTCATTCACAAAATGTGTACCTCTATCACTCACAATTTCTATTGGTAGTCCAAATCTAGTGAAAACGTTCTCGAAGAGAAACTTGGCAGTAGTTCTTGCGTCATTTTTCTTGGTTGCTTTGGCTTCAACCCATTTGGTCAGATAATCTGTGGCTACAATTATGTATTCGGCATGGGATCCTTTAGCTAGGGGGCTAATAGGTCCTATGAAGTCTATTCCCCATTTAGTAAAAGCTTTGGCACTCATCATGGGTTTTAGTGGCATTTCATCCCTTCTAATTGGATATTTTGTTCGTTGACATGTATCACATCGTTGAACATATGTGGCTGCATCCTGATGTAAAGTTGGCCACCACATTCCGGCAAAGAGAATCATTTTTGCTGTTTTATCTGCAGAGAAATGTCCTCCTGCAGCTCCTGTATGTGCCATCTCTAAAACAGCAAGATACTCATCTTCATGAATGCACATTCGCAAATGATTATCTCTTCCTCGTTTAAAGAGTTGTTTTCCTATAAGAGCATAGTCCTTGCTTTGTTCTACAAGTGCTCATTTTCTTGCTAGAGTGGCTCCTTCTGGGTACTCTTGGGTCTTTAAGAACTTCACCAGAGGCATGCATCTTGGTGCTACAATGGAGTAGCATAGAGTGGAGTTCTCTTCTGGATTCCGTTCTTGGCAGGTTGGGCAGGCTGATACATAGTTATGCGCATCCTTCTGCATGGTTGGCCAATATATGCCCAATCTCCTTAGTGTTTGCCATGTTCCGTTCACATTTAGATGAGTTTTCCATTGATTTACATGTGCTTTTTGAAGCCACATTTCTTGGTCCTCTTCTTCTACACATCTCATGAGTAATCTGCTTGAGTCTTGGTGATACAAACTTCCAGCAATGATATGAAGGTTTTTAGCCTTCCATAGGTCTTGGGTTCGGTTTGGTGTGATCCCATCTTTAGGTCCATGAGTGAGTATAGGGATCAACTTTTTTGCCCATTGGGGACATACTTCGAGGTTAAACAGGTACGTGTCAGGCAGATCATCCGGTACTCCTATGGGTGGTTCTCCATGTGTCATTCTTGATAGGTGATCCGCTCTTATGTGGGTATTTCCTTTCTTAAATACTACTTCAAAATCAAATTCCAACAATAATAGAAACCATCGTACAGTAGGGCTTGATGATCAATGAAGAATTTGAATTTATTTGCCAATAAGTAGTGTTGAAACTTCTTTATTGCATACACCATCCCTAGGCCTTCTCTTTCAGTCGTGGTATAATTGCGTTCTGCTTGATTCAATTGTCCACTGGCATAGGCTATAGGGTGATCTAACTTTCCTGCATTTGCGGGTTGAGCTAAGATGCAACCAATGGCAAACTTGGAAGCATCCACGTGAATATGAAATAGTTTGTTCCAATTAGGTACTCAAAGGATTGGGGCTGAACTCAATCAACTCTTTAACTCATTAAAGGCCTTTTCACATTCTTCAGTCCAATTAAATTGAGACAATAGTGCATAAAGAGGTCTAGCAATTATGGCATACATATGTATAAAACTTCGGTAGTATCCACAATGTCCCATAAATGCTTGGACTTCCTTCACAGTCTTTGGTCTTGGCAAATCCAAAATCACTTTGATTTTGTCTTCATCAGTTGAAATTCCGTTTTTAGAGACAATATGCCCTAATATCTTTCCTTGTCGAACCATGAAGACACATTTTTCTGGGTTGAGGCATACTCTATATTGTCGACATTTGGCAAAGATCTTTCCTAGTTCAGGGATGTGCTCTGATTGTATAGCTGAATAGGTACATAGATCGTCCACGTATACCTCCATACTCTTTCTCGAGAATTCCTTGAATACATGACACATCAATCTTTGGAAAGTGGCTGGGGCATTGGTTAGGCCGAAAGGCATAACCCTAAAGGCATACACTCCCCATTCAGTTGCAAAGGCTGTTTTATGCTGGTCCTCAGGAGCAATGGCTACCTGATTATAGCCTGAAAAGCCGTCCAAAAAACTATAAACTTCCTTTCCTGCCACTCTTTCCAACAGATGATCCGTGATGGGTAATGGGTAACTATCCCTTATGGTAGCCGCATTTACTTTTTTCAGATTTATGCATACGCTTAACTTACCATTCTTTTTCGGTACGACCACCAAAGGCGACACCCATTCCGTGTGTTCAATCTCATATATGAACCCAGCATCTAACAACTTATCTATCTCTTCCTTTATCTTTGCTGAGTAAACATCGTTATATGTGTAAGGTCTTTGTTTGGAAGGTTTAGCTTCAGATGTCATAGGGATTCTATGTGCACATATAGAAGGGTCTACTCCTTTCAAATCCTTATATGTACAGGCAAAGACAACCCTGTATTCCCTTATGAGTTGTATTAACTCTTGTTCTTCCTCCATTGAGACATCCTGTCCTATAAAAGTACATTGTTCTTCTCCTTCCTCTAGGGTTACTACTATTTTCTTGGTTTGTTCTTTATTGTCATATGCTATTCCTGACTGTGCTTCTCGTTTTGGCATTTGAATAGCAATTCTTCTCTCTTCTACTTCATATTTTTTGAAGTGGGCGGGCACTTCAAATTGGTCTTGAGGCTTGTTTTCTTCATCATTTTTTGCTTTTTCTAATTCAAGCTCCTCTTCTTGTGTTGTTTCTTGATTTATTTCATTAGCTATGACACTTACTTCTTGATTTCCACTTTCTATTTCCATTTGCTCTTGCTCCATTTCAATGCTCTCGTAATCCTCCTCCCATTCTTTTTCAATTACTTCTCCTTCTTCAGCCTCTTGAAGAACTACCACATATAGACTAACATCATATCCTTCCTCGTCAATGCATTCATTCATGGTTATCACTTCTTCGTTTACACACACATCCAGAGTAGCTAAAATCTCCATCCAACCATGAGGTTCAAATTCTTCATCTAAGAATATTTGAGGCATATAGGCTGGATCCTCTACTGATCTAGCAACTCCTTGCTTTTGCTGCCATCCTTTCCTCCTATCCTCTTCCTTTTTCACAATTTGGCATATCCATAGATGAGTGTCTTCATTCATCCACGATTGATCACTTGAACCTATACTATGAATCGACTGATTATCTTCCTCCTTATGAATCTGATTCCATTGTAAGGGGGGAACATCTTGATATGTGTATGTGTGGAGATTTATTCTTGTGGTGGTTCCTTCATGTTGTAGGTATACAGCATCTTTTCCCCAATCTTGCACTACCTTTAGTTGTCTCATGAAAGGTCTTCCAAGTATCATTTCATAATTGCTATGCCTTTCAAATTGACATATCGCTAAGGTGTGCTCGAATTCAACTCCGCAAGTGGTAAAAACTACCCGTTCCAATAATCCCAAGGGTCTTTCAGTGTGTCCATCTGCCATTTGTATCTTCATGCGTATTGGTCTTAAAGCTGGTTTTCCCCATTTCTCCCAGATTTCTCTAGTAGCAATTCCTACTCCAGCTCCAGAATCCAAGATGGCTTTAGTAGTGTAACCTCTATAGGTAATTGGAAGGCACGTGTTTCCTTCATCTCCCTCACTAAAATCTCCAACCTTATCGACTGGGATTTTTACTGTGTTTACTTCATCCGACATCTCCTTCTCTTCTGCCTTGATCTCCAATTGGCTGGTCAATTTCTCCTTCAAATGTGGTTTGACCTTCAACAGTTCTTCCAATGTCAGAATGCAAGGGATTTTTACCTTTCTAAGGTGTTGTATGATATCCGATGTTTGGATAGATGGGTTCAGTTCTTTTTTTCTTATTGAGGGAATGCGGTATAATTCTGAATTATGTTCGTACTCTCCTGTGTAATTTGGCAAAACCTTTACACTATCATTTTCTTTGTTACTTGGATCAATTGGTATTATTTCTTTTGAATTCAGTTCAGGTATGGAGTCTTCAATTTCACCTTCTGCTTCTACCTCCTCAAAGGGTGTTTCTATTCCTTCCACTTTGTTCCATCGGTCTTCTTGGACTCTTGCCCACAAGTCTTTAGGCCATTCCCCTTCTACTTCGGGAACAATGGATCCTTCCCTTTTATCCTCACAGTAATTTCCATTATGTGATTTACCTGCTTCGGGTTTCTCGGGTTCCTTAGGGATGACACACTCTTGGAATTCTTTTTCGAGAATTCGTGAATTGGGTAATTGAAGAACAGGTTTTTCTAAGGTCTGCTGAGCCACTTCAATTAATTTTTTGCATATCTCCAACCTTTCTTTCTCTAGGTCACCTCTAGGATATTCTCTTTCATGTTGTTCAATGGTAGGTCCTGCTCTTATTTGTGCCTTGTATGCCTGAATCCACATGGCTAATTCTTCAGGCATGGGATCTGCTAAAAGTGATCCTACCTCTTCTTTTTTTGACTTTCCTTTTCGATTTTCTTCTTCCTCTTCTTGTTTCTCTTTTAGAGTTTATTTGCTCTTCTCAATTTCCTTCTTTTGTAGCAATTTCTTTTCCTTTATCCGATCTCTACGGTTCTTCCATCTTTGTGTTCGTTTCCTTACAACACTTTTCTCAGGCTCTTCCGAGTCTTCAACTAGTTGAGGTGTAGGTATGTTCATTTCTCTGTCACCTTGATCATTTTCCTCAGTTTTGTCTGGGGTCTCTCTAGCTTTAGCTCTAGTTATTGCTTTCAATGGTGCAGTGTACTCCTTATCGCTTCCTGATTATTCTATCACTTCTATCACGTTAATCTGCACATTAGAGTTAACTTTGTTGGGGTTCTTGGGGCAATCTCTGAAAAGGTACCACAATCACTACAGTATCCTTCCCAGACTCGTTGTGGTGGTGGTGGGTTTGATAGTGTACATTCTTTGATATAATGATCACCTCCGCATCTATAACATGGTCCTCTAGGTACAGGCGGTCTGTTCATGGGTCGGGGGGGTATGGATGCCCTAGGGGCTATGTACATCAATGACACATAGTCCTACTCATATGCGTAGGAACTATCTGGCACTTCCATGCCATAGGCATATGGTTCGTACATTTTTCCATATTCTATCATAGAGCTCTCATAAGTGGGATAATTTCCTTGATTATGGTCATAAGATGAGTCATATGGTTCATTATTCGGCAATGGTGTGGCTGGGACTATTGCTCTCTCTAGGTTTTCTTCAGGTTGAGCCATTTTCACTGGGACAACATTCTGAGGGTGGGGTGGTTGTTGTCCTAACACTGGTTGTGGTTGATTGTACCCTTGATAAGCATATGGTCGTGGTACAGGTGCTTGTTGCTGATATGTGGGATATCTAAGGCTTCTCCTCCTAGATCTCTCTGAGGGTACCCATAAGGTCTCATGACACGTTGTGCAGGTCTTGATTGCCTATTGTAAGGACAATCTTCCGAGCTGTGATTTGTGTATTTTTGTTCCATGCTGCAATATTGTAAAGGGCCTGGAACGGGTGGTCTATTGTAAGCATAGGCAGGTGGTGGGACTATTCCCCTAGTGCACAAATGAGATGGATGATCTCCTCCACAATGCATACATCTTCTAAGCATGGGCACTCTCATTGGGTTGTTGGGGTAGTTCCTCTGTCCTTGAACGTTCAACTTCTTTGCTACTAAGTCAGCTATTTCCTCTACATTGTTCTTAGGGTTTGATGTGCTGCTGGCTGAATCTTCACTTTTGGTACTACCTTGAGGTATTTTCAGATCCTCTGTTAGATTGTCTTCTAAGTCAATACATTCCTTCATACATTCTTGCAAAGTTTGTACTCTTTTCACATACACCAGAGATCTTAATGATCCGTTCAATAATCCTTCCAAAAATAATGACACCATTTTGTTTTGGGTGGGTCTCTCTTCCACTGGACATCTATCCACATACTGCTTAAATCTTATTGCTGCCAATCTCACTGATTCCGTAGGAGCTTGCTTAAAGCTATGGATTAATGATGACGAGTTGTTTTTAATTCCAGACTTAGTGAATTCCTCAATCATTTCTTGATAGACTTGTTCCATATTTTGAAAATTGTTAGGATCTAATGGTTGGAACCAAGCTAAAGCTGTGTCTATCAAAGTTAGACCAAAAGACTCATATTGGATCAAAAAATCTTCTACTTGTTCCGCTCTGATTACTTGCTTAAATTCAGCTATATGATTGTAAGGTTCACTAGAGCCATCATAGTGATTCCTCATGCATTTGGCAACTTGAATTGGCCTTAATCTTCTTCCTCCTTCAGGCAGTCTAGGCATCACAGGGAAAACAGGTCTCCCTATCAGTATACTAGGTCCTCTTGCTATAGGTGGTCTAATTGGGGCAGGAATTCCATTTCTTGGATCCACAGGTGGCCGAGGCCGATAATTAGGGTTATTTGCAGGCATCGCAAACTGCGCATGTGGTCTAACCGGGATTTGAGTTTGTTGTGTTTGTCCTGACTACTGAAATGAATTATTATGAGAGGTTCCATGTGGGTTTTGTGAAGTAGTGGCTTGATCCCTCAAGGGAAACACTAGAATGTTCTGATATTTCAACCCGGCTCTCTCTGACTCTGTTAGGGGCCAATACCTTCTCTGGTTTTTGTCCAAATACGTGATGATGGTGGGGAAGTCAGGATCTTGTTACTCATAGACAGTAATTGGATTAGGGGCTGCTTCCCATATTGAAGGGTGGGCTCTAAGGAGATGCTCCATTCCATTGATCAAATACACATCCATTAAGGAGTCATCTTGGGGAATCAGGTCTCCTCTCCAAACCTTAACAACAGTAGATCTCCCTCTAGGTGTGGTCACTTGCTCTTCAATTCCTTATTCATTAGGGTTATGAGCAGTGTTTTCTTCCCCAAGTTCATTGATGTTTTCCGGATGTTCTGTCACAACATACTGGATATCCCTTTTATCCATATACAATCCTCCTGCATACTTAACTGCTGGCCTAGGCACTATGTAAGCATCTGAAGCTTTCTTCAGTCGGGCCACTGATTGGTTTAGTCCATCTAGGTATATGGGAATCTCATGTTGATTGGTGGTCACATATTCTAAAGATGTCTGATATTCTCCCTCAATAATTGACATCATGCCAATCATTGGTACAGTGTTTTGCATATCCTCTGAAGCCATAGGAATTTCTTCTTCTGACTCACTAGAGGTTTCAGAATAATGTGAATGGCTACTTGGCTCAGCTACACTTCCTACAGAAGAGATCACACTTCTTCGGCTTCCTAGGGTTCTCCCAGATCTTAGGTTCATCCACTTTAAAGTTCTATTTAACCTTGCCAACCTCCAACTTCTAGAGTTCTTCACTAAAGGTCAGAATTCTAGAAAAATTTGGCTGGGAAAGGACTGACTATGAAATCTCAAGTCAAGATACTTGGCCCAAAAAGTTCATGATACTCGACCTTTCCACAAGACGATACACGATACTTCCATGAGACGATACACGATACTTGAATGAGACGATACACGATATTTGAGAAATGCGATACTCAATACTCCAAAAAACTCGATACTCGATACACGATACTTGATGACACGATACTTGAGATAGCACGATACACGATACTCGATACTTGTGAAGTATTGCGATCAAGGATCACACGATACTCGATACTTGAGTTCACATGATACACGATACTTGAGGAACTCGATACTCGATACACGATACTTGGTAAGTATCGCGATCAGGGATCTTACGATACACGATACTTGGTAAGTATTGCGATCAGGGATCTCACGATACTCGATACTTGGTAAGTATCGCGATCAAGGATCTCACAATACTCGATACTTGGTAAGTATCGCGATACTTAACCACAGGAGATCACGATACTTGTCAGGTATCGTGATACTCGACCGCGGGAGAATACGATACTTGACACTTTTCAACTTTTTGCAAGTGTTTTTTTGGATTTTAATTTCATACACATGTGCCTAGAGTGCATCTACCCTCCCCTTTTAGCCTAAATCAGAAAATTACTTCTTCTCTACCCTGGTATCTCCTTCACGATACTTCACGTAGATCGTTTTTTCTAAAATGCTTAATTTATGTGATAAGGATGAGAGAATCATATATGTGCTTACCTTAGGTACTCTCCCTCAACCCTTTAACCAAGCTAACTTGCTCTGCGCAGCTCAAACAACCCGGAATCCAGCTCACGATACTCGACAGTCGCCTCTCATGATACTTGTTCAAAAGACAAGTGACTTACAAAATGACATTTTTGGCTTTTATACTTTTGAATTTTCCTACTCAGTGAAAAAAATCAACAAGACAAAGACTGAAAGCTACTCTAATTACTTAACCTACTCCCTTACTCCTCCTACTCTACTCACTCCACTCACTTCCCTAGACTAATAACTCACTACACACACTTCAAGAGTGAGAAGTAGTAAGTGTGAATGAAGGCGACTTACCAAAGAAGAGAAAATCACTACTCCTTCTCTCGCTTCAATGCAAAAAAGCTACTTACCATCACACGAATGCCTCGGTTTGATTCGACACTCCTC
>CM035414.1:133516167-133531167 GCA_020310875.1 Ceratopteris richardii
GTGTATGCATGTGTGTGTGATATATGTATGTTTGTGCAAATGTGTGTTTGTATGCATGTGTGCATGCATGTGGATGCATGCATGTGTAAGTATGCATGTGTGTGTGATGTGTATGTATGTATCTGCATGTGTGTTTGATATATGTGTATATGCACATATGTTTACATGTGTGTGTATGCATGCAGGTATGCATGTAAGTATGTATGCATGTGTGAATGCATGTGTATGTACGCATGTATATTTTTTATGTGTATGTATGTATGTGAATGTATGTGTGACATATGTATGTGTGGTATATGCATGTGTGTGATGTGTATGTATGTATGTGCAGGTGTATGTATGCATGTATGTATTCATGTGTGTGATGTGTATGTATGTATGTGCATGTGTATGGGTTCTATGCATGTGTGTGTATGCATGCATGTATGCATGTGTGTATGTGTGTATGTGTGTATGCATGTATGCATATGTGTGTATGTATATATGTGCATATGTGTGTATGCATGTGTGTTTATATGTGTGTGTGTGATGTGTATGCATGTATGTGTGTGTGATATATGCATGTGTGTGTATGTGTGATATATGCATGTGCTTGTGATATATGCATGTGCTTGTGATATATGCATGTGTGTATGCAATGTATGTGTGATGTGTATGTATGTGCATGTGTGTGATATATACATGTGTGTATGCATGTGTGTATGCATGTGTGTATGCATGTGTGCATGCATGTGTGCATGTATGTATGCATGTGTGTGGTGTTGTATGTGTATGTGTGTGTGATGTATGTGAATGTGTGTATCCATGCTTGTGTGCATGTGTATATGCATGTATGTATGTATGTATGTATGTATGTGTGTATGTATGTATGTATCTATGTATGTATGTATGTATGTATGTATGTATGTATGTATGTATGTATGTATGTATGTATGTATGTATGTATGTATGTATGTATGTATGCATGTTTGTGTATGTAAGTGTGTATGTACGCATGTGCATGATATGTATGTATGTATGTGCATCTGTGTGACATATGCATGCATAGCATGTGTATGTGCATGTGCGTGTATGTATATATACATGTGTGTATGCATGGATGTATGTATGTATGTATGCATGTATGTATGCATGTGTATGTTTGTATGTATGCATGTGTATGTTTGTATGTATGCATGTGTTTGTGATGTGTGCTTATGTGTGCACATGTATTTGTATATGCACATTTGTATGTATGCATGCAAGTATGTATGCATGTTTGTATGTATACATGTGTGTGATGTGTATGTATGTATGTGCATCTATGTGTGTCACATATGCATGTGTGTGTATGCATGCATGTATACATGTGAGTATGTATGCATTTGTGAATGCATGTGTTTGCGATGTGTATGTATGTGTGTGTGATATATGCATTTGTGTATGCATGCATGTATGCATTTATGTGTGTGATGTGCATGTATATATGTGCATGTGTGTGTGATACGTATGTATCTACATGTGCATGAGATATATGCATGTGTGTATGCATGTGTATATATGCATGTGTTTATGTATATCTATGCATATGTGTGTGTTTGCATGTGTGTATGCATGTGTATGTATGCATATGTGTGTGTGATGTGTATGTATGTATGTGTATGTGCATGTGATGTATGCATGTGTGTATGATGTCTATGTATGTGCAGGTGTGCGATATATACATGTGTGTGCATGTGTATGGATGTATATATGTATGCATGTGTGTATGCATGTGTGTATGCATTTGTGTATGCATGTGTATATGTATGTATGCATGTGTGATGTGTGTGTATGTGTCTGTGGATGTATGTGCATGTGTGTGATATATACATGTGTGTGTATGCATGTATGTATGTATGTATGTATGTATGTATGTATGTATGTATGTATGTATGTATGTATGTATGTATGTATGTATGTATGCATGTGTGCATGTATGATTGTATATATGTATGTATGTATGTATGTATGTATGTATGTATGTATGTATGTATGTATGTATCTATGTATGTATGTATGTATGTATGTATGTATGTATGTATGTATGTATGTATGTATGTATGTGTTGGGGTTCGCATGCAACACATCAATTACTTGACTTTGGTAAAACAAGTTCTCAGCACTAGTCTGCTACACACAGAGAATCGACTTCTAGCAAATTTCAGATCTATCACTGCTCTGTTGAGACAGAGTATAATTTTAAAGATTATGACCCGCAATAGACAGAGTTTTACGCTTGCTCTGAAAAGATTTAGGCAAGAATCATCATTACGAGTCTTCTAAAACAGGCCTTACAAGATAGAAAGAGTTCATGAGTACATTCGGGTAATACAAATAGTAAATCATTACATGATTGATCCAAACTGACTCAAATATGTATCTGCGCTATTACAAGAATGAAGAATCTCTCTTCTGTTTCTTCTACTTCTTCTTTCTTCTTCCGCCCCTATTTTCTTCTTCTCTCCTTTCTTTTGTACTCGCGCGAACCAAAACTTAACTACTACTTCTCGCGAAGTCGGCGCTCAATTAAAATATAACTGTCTGTTAAAAATCCAAGTAAGCAACATCCGAGTTAGAAGAAATCTGATTCAGCAACAATCTGATTGAGTATTCTCCAAATTAGCAGAGGTTTAGATTCAAGATTCCTCTATCCTCAACACCTTGCACTGCTCGGTGGGGGGTTTTTAACAAAAATCTAACTCGAATTTACAATCCCTTGATCATATAATATTATCTGCATTGACTGCTTAAGTTCTTTGACTTCCACTTCTCCAACCTTTCGACTCTGTAGCATATTGAGATCCTCCTCAGAACAATCCTTCTTTTCTTGAAAGTCCCTATCAATAATGAATTGTTGCTTTTCAATTATCATATCCACCTTTTCTTCTAGATTCTTCTGTAACAATTGTTCTTTGTAACTCTTTAATTATTTGTGCATGTTCTTCAATTTGCTTCTCTTGTTTTTCAATAATATGGAGTAAATCTTTTTCATGCTTTGACACAAAGCATGCCTGCACCTGCTCATTCTGAATCCTGAACATACTTTGCCAATGACTCTGAAACACAGTCCAAATATCTTGAATATACTTATGCAGTTGTTGCTTTAATATCCAATATCCGACCCTGTCATTAATACTGCATCCAGCTCCACATCTTCGTTTTTTAACATCTGCTTCTCCAGCACCTGTAATACCTGCATCCTAGAGTGAAGAATCACTTGTTCGTTCTACAGAGTAGCATTAAGTGTTGAAAAATCCATCATCTCTTTTTGAATTTGTTCTTGTATAGACCTCTGCCATTCTTCAAATTCTTGCATGGACCGCTTTATTATGGACAACTCTATTACTTGTTGCATCTTGCTCTGTTGAATCTATTTCTCTAATGTTTGTGCCTTCTTATTCAATTCTTCTTGAAGTGTTTCAACCTGCCTCTATAAAGATTGATAATCCTCCATGTTAATAGATACTTTTGTCTGTTCATACCTAGTTAATTTCTCCTCTTGCAAGACTAAAAAATTGGAAATTTCTTGCAACCTTTCCTTCATTCCTAGTACATCATACCCTGTATTCCTTATTGATTGGTGCATAACATCCTCTGGCAACTTATCCCCTACTGCTTACAGTTGTTCTTCCAATCTTCTCTTTTTAGACAACTTAAAAACCTTTCCTAGTACTTTTGGGTGCTCATCCTCATCTACCACCTGCAAGAGATTATCCTCCTTTATCACTGCCTTTCCGAAATCAGTTTGAATTATCTGCATAATCGGTTCCAATTCTTGTACAGTATAACCTGCTTTTAGAAGATCTGTACACGTCTCTAAAGGTCTGTCCACCTCTCTCTTAGCTAGTTGTTCCTGATTTCTACCCATCAGCTCGTCACTATGAATGTTTATCTCCTTTGGCCATGACAACTTCTGACTGTCCACCAGCTGCACAAACTCGAAAAATGCCGCCAAATATGCTGACATCCTACTATTCGATTGCATTTTACGTCTATGCCCTACAAATATCTCATTGTGCATGTGATCATGCAACCAATGAGCCCAACTGACCTATCCACTTGCTTTGCATAAGCCAAAGGTGCAAAATTTTCTTTGGACATGTAATCATATTTGATGATGAAACACAACCTCTCCAAGTACCATTTGAACTGCTCCCGTCGAACATAACCTGCATTCTTCATCATATAATACTGTCGTCCCCCTTCCCTGGACCCAAAGTCTTTCTTCAAGACGTCCTCAGAACACTTCTGAATGACCACATCCTTGTATATAGGTAACTTAAATATTTCTGCAACTAATTTAGGCAAAAATTTTACCTGTAATGCCAGTTGACCTTTCATTTTTTTGATGATCTCCAGCTGACTTTTTGCATAGTAGTTGCATCGCCATCTCGCCCATGGCAAAGTAGCAAATTGAAATAAACTGATCTTACGGAGCCAATTCTCATTTGTGGTGGACTGTGTATCAATTTCCACCTTGAAATCCGAAAATGGTTCCATGAGAGTTTGCACAAATTTGGTAGTCGCTGATGGTGTCAATATCTCCTCCTCGTCATCCTGAAGCAAGCTATTACTTTCCTCAGTTGTGGTTTCTTCTTTGCGCAACACCACGTCTCTCTTTCTCATACGTCCCTCCGTGACTTATGGTTCATTCACCAACACAGTAGACACAGGAAGAGACGTTACTTTCGGGCCATAAAATAGGACTGAGAACATAAGTACCGCGAGTGCGAATGTTCGACTTGCCACTGACGAAAATGTTTGACGTACTTACTCTCGTACCAGTTCATGCAGTTCAATAATATTTTAGTATGGGTCACTTTAAAAATCATTAGCAGCCTATTTCCCCTCATTACCATAACACACCTAAAAGATCTTTTACGCGTGCCTTGATAATCATTAAAACTAATGTGCACCTCAAGAATACCAAACTGATATTTAAATTCATTAACACTCCCTTTTCTGGTGCACGACCTTCCCACCATAACGTTCCGACTAACCTTACTTTGCAAGATAATATCTGGCTGAGCACTATCTTTTTGTTCATGTTCCCCCTGATACACCTGTTCGTCATTTCTCTGTCCACTTGCAACCCTTGTTGTACCTGTCTCCGGAACTTCATTACTTGCTGCCTCGGAATATCCCTTTGAATCTGCAATCCGATCCAATAATACCTCCTTCTCAATTTTTGGCTGTGGAATAACCCTTAGCAAAATGTTATACTACAGCTTTGGACATGGAACCCATTGTAATCGTAAGAAAGTACTCAATGTAATTTTGGACCAACAATAATCAAGAAAACATTTCACCACGGATGAAAATGCAGAGAAATAAGCCTTCTTACTACGATGATCACAAACATTGTTGATTTGATTTTCAGGATGATGGATCACTTGCACAACATTAGAAGATAACCAATCCAAATGTGGCGGTTTCTCCTGAAATAGTTTCAGCCTAAATCCATTGATTGGTTTGTCCATCCTTGTGCCAAACACATCTGCCACTCGAAAAGTTCCTTGTCCTAAATCCTGCACAATCTAATCTGGGCCTTTGTATCTCAATGTAAGCTTTCCTGGATGAGGTCCGAGCTTAGAATTATACACCATCACCCAATCCCCTTCTTTAAATAACTTAAGCTTCACATTCTGATTCACCCAAGTTTGTCTCCACCTTTGAATTACCTCGGTAATATATGCACTTACCAAGCGATCCTCCTCCATCTGAAGAAGATATTTGCTCCTGTGTTTAACCGATAGCTCAGGAGGCATCTTTTCTGTTGTGATTCGCAAACTTGGAACTACAAATTCCATAGGTACTACTGCCTCCAAACCATATACCAATCGGAATGGTGTCATTCCTATTGTCACTTTAAATGCTGTTCTGAATGACCACAAAGCTGAGTCAAGTAACAAATCCCAATTTTTCTGATTTTCATGCACTAGCTTTTTAAGAATACGCATTAAGGTTTTATTCGTACTTTCCGCTTGACCATTTGCTTGTGGATGATATGCTGTAGTCTTTTTATGCATGATTAAATGAATTTTTGTTAACTCTGAAATCACCTCATTAAGGAAATGAGTACCTCTATCACTTACCAACTCAATCGGACACCCAAACCTGGTCATAATATTATGATAAAGAAATTTTGCCACACTTGCTGCCTTATTATCCTTCAATGCCACTGCTTCCACCCATTTCGTACAATATTCTGTTGCTACACGTATATATCTACTTCCCCGTTGAGTACTAGGTTTAATGGGCCGCACAAAATCCATGCCCCATTTTTGGAAGGGATCGAATGGTAAAACTGGATGATCAGACATCCGATCTGAATTATTAGGTTGGCCCAACTTTTGGCAAATCACACATCCTTTAGCATACTCATGCGCATCCTTTAAAACAGTCGGCCATCATAACCCAGCTTGTAAAACTTTCTTCCGTGTAATATCCCCTGACAAATGACCTCCTGTTAGACCTGAATGTGCTTCCTGTAACACGGCTGGTTGTTCAAATTCTGGTACACACCTCCTTATGACCTGATCCATCCCTTTTTTGTATAATGCCCCAGCTATAACCAAATACGGCCTACTTTTAAGTGCAAACTTCTTCCTTTGATCAGGTGTAAAGTATTGTGGTAATGAACCATCAGTTAAAAAAACTAATAATTGGTCATACCAAGAATCTGCTTCCACCACTTGTGCATTCAACAACTCAGCATCCGGAAATTCATCACTTACACCTGTAGGTGCTTCTCCTGAATCCAATCTACTAAAGTAATCTACCATTGGATGCTCTTTTCCTAGAGTATGCATAATCACAAAATCAAACTCCTGTAATAAAAACATCCACCTAGCTAATCGTCCTGTTAATAAGGGTTTCTTGATTAAATAGACCAAAGCCCAACAAATAATGTTGAAACTTGTTAAGAGCATATACCATTGCCAAACTTCCCTTTCTGTCACTGGGTAGTTCCTTTCAGCCGCACACAATACTCTACTAGCATAATAGATGGGTCTATACCATCCTTTCTCTTTCTGTTGCATCAAAACTGCTCCTACAGCCACATCCGATGCATCAACAAATATGTGAAATGGCAATGACCAATTGGGTGGCTGCAAAATTGGTGCTACCGACACCATCTTCTTTAACAATTGAAATGCTTTCTCTTGAGCATTTGCCCATACAAATGGAACATCCTTTTTGGTCAAGTGCGTAAGTGGTAGAGAGATATTTTCTAAATACTGTAAATATCTAGCATGCCACTTAATCTGACCAACAAACCGCATTACTTCTTTCACGTTGGTTGGTGCTTTAGCAATGCTAATAGCTTCAATTTTCTTAACATCAATAGCCATCCCTTCTTGTGAAATGGCATGGCCCAATAAAATACCACTTCTGACTGCAATAACACTTTTAAACGGATTCAACACCATCCTAAGCTGTCGACATCTGTCAAAACATGATTTCAGGTGCAGCATATGTTGTACCTTCTTACCAAAGACCGAGAAATCATCTACAAACACCTGCATAAAATCTTGAAATAAGGTTCAAACACTTTGTGCACCACGTAATTGAATGATGGCGGTCCATTCTTCAATCCAAAACTCATGACTGTAAACACATAAGCACCAAATTCAGTAATAAATGTTGTTTTATGCTGATCCTCCTCAGCCACACTAATCTGATTATACCCTAAAAATCCATCCACAAAACTATACATTTCATGCCCTGCTACTGCGTCCAACACTGCATCACAAAACGGCATAGGAAACGGATCTGTAACCATTGCCGCATTTAACTTTCTATAATCGAGACAAATTCTGAGCTTCTCGTTCTTTTTCGAGACCACTATAATAGGAGATAGCCAAGTCACCTAATTCAAAGGTTTGATAAATGTGACTACCAATAGTTTATCAATTTCTTCCTTCACTTATTTAGCAAAGTTAAGATTCATTCTATATCTTTGTTGCACTACGGGTACTGCATCTGTCTTCAGATTAATCCGATGTTGATGCAAATCAGGGTCTATACCTTTCACTTGAGAGTAATCCCAAGCAAACACATCTACATACTCCTTTAGTAAGAAAATGAGATCCTCCCTAAACTTTCCTTCCAATGTTTTACCAATCTGCACCATCTTTGATTCAACTTCTGTCCCTAAATTAACCTCTTGAAGCTCCTCCTCCTTTACCCACGTAGAACCTGCATACTTTTGATCATAAATCCGTTCAGCCAGAGTTATTACTTCTTTCTCTTGTTGTTCCAACCGCTGCTGTACTAGAGTTTCCATACTTTGTTTGAACATCTTTTGTATTTGTGCACCTTCACCTGTTCACCCGGAACTGGCCCATCTACGTTCTACACAATCGGATTATCCTTACTTAATACCCTTGCCACATCAACTTCTAATACCGGTACTTTGCTTGCAAAAACTTTTCCTCTTCATCATCTTCTATCTCGTCCGCTAAGTTAATTGTCTGAGCCATGAGTGGTTTCTCCTGGACTGACATATTTCTTCTTCCTTGCATAGGAATTGTCACTTGCTTTTTACCCTTTGTGATTTAGACCCCAATCCTGCTTGACTTTAGCAATCCTAAAGCAAGGTCTCCCTAACAACATTTCATATGGATATGCTGACTCAGACATCCTAATGACAACAAAATTTACCATAAAACATTCCTGAAATGATAATATATTGCTGCTTCAAAATGTCAACCGGCTGAACTCGAGTTTGATCCACCATTTTGACTTGAAAAGGCACTAGAGCCAATGCCCCTCTTCCGATTTCTATAAAAATATGCTCAGGTAATATATTTACCCCTGATCCCCCATCCAGCAACACTTCGTCAAATCGCCTCTCGTCGTACTGTAACTGAATTATTGGCACTACAAAGTCAACATCTCCTAGATCAATATTATTGGTCGAAGTTGAAGGTACTGACCTAATTTCTAGCTCTAAACATTGCCCAAGTAACCTCTTCAACAACTTTTCTCGAAACGCTGGTACCAAAGATAAAAGTTGATCCAAAGACAATTGTAACGGTGAGCTAATGATTACATCAAACCAATCTTTTTCCGGATCTTGCTTGCTCTGACTCCTGTTCCCCTCTGTTATTGAAGGTATCAAATCTACTTCTTGTTGTTGCTCTGTCTGACTTACAAACCTTACCTGTTTATGTTGCTCGTCCTGAACTTGCTTCAAGACCTTGTCTCTGATATGTCTTTATTCTTGCCAATTAATAGGTCCTTTATTTTTTGATCTTGTAACTGCCAACACTTCCACTTCTTTGCCTTTCCCACATTGTTTGCAATCACACTGCCATTGGTTATCACTCTTAATGTGTATACTCTTAGATGTACTTGGTGCATCAGTCCCCCTATCCTCTTGATCTGGATTCTATAAGCATGGCATTTGCCTGAGCCACCTGCTGCCCCTATTGTTGATGCTATCCTTGTTGATTATTCTGATTGTACCTGAGAACGGGTATACCTCTCTCTTCCCTATGCTTTACCCATAAGGGATAATTCGGCCCTATCCAATGATCGGGAGCTGAACAATATCCACAAGGCATCACCCGTGGCGGTCGACCCTGCTGATTCCCTTGTTGGTTATTCCCCTGCTGATTCACTTGATCTCTCCACGGAGGTCTTACATGTTGCTACCTCTGAAAATTACCCCGTCCCTAGACGGGAATAGCCTGATTGGCCGCTACTTCATTAATATTCCTATTATCTTGCCGCGAACTTTGCCCTCTATGCTTGGGGTTGTACCAACACTAATTTGTTGTATGTCACTCTTTGTCACAGATATCACAAAATCTCTTTTCCTTTGGAGCTACGATGGAATATCCATGTCTCTTTAACTTATTAATCCATGCCTCCTCTTTACTTTGCTTAGCCTTATGCTTGCGATGCTTTTTCCCCACTATTTCTTCATCTTGGTCAGCAAAGTCAGAATCCGTTGAACCTTTGTCTGACTCCGTTTCTGAATCAGATTCAATCTCTGAACCAGAATCAGAATGTCTCTTTTTAGCCCTTCCAAACCTTCTTTCCACACGTGCAGCTGCTAACTATAATACATTAAATCCATTAGCAATATCCACACTTACCACTGCGTGTCTGATAGCACTTCGTAGTCCTTTTAGAAAGTAACTTGCTAACATCTCATCAGTAGGTCTCTCGTTCCCCTGTAACCTATCCACAAGTATCCTAAATCTCTGAGCATAATCCTCAACAAGCATGTTTTTCTGTCTGATCGCTCGTAGTTTTCTCAAAATATCAGAAGGAGTCTTTTCCTTCCTAAATCTCTGCAAAAATGTTGTTTTTAATGCATTGTATGTAGCAAAATGAGCTATACCATATTGACTGAACGAGCTCATTGCTCGTCCTTCCAAGGTAGCTGCAAATTGTTGAAGCTTAACTGCATCACCATATACTGCCTGATAACCGTTTGTCGTCCATTTAATTTCAAACTGAGCAACATGACAATCAGCATCTGTTTACAGCATCCTCTGAAATACGCTGATTTGACTTTAGGATTGGGAGGTGGTTGCACCATTGGCTGTGGTTGAGGTGTACGCCTAGTTCTTTGACTGGTCGCCCCTGCAAGTGGGTCAAACTGGAGCCGTCTTCTTACCCCTACAGTTGCTTCAGTTAGGAATAGTGCTCCAAGTATACCGCCCACTAACCTTGCCTCTGCTTCACATATTTCTCCTTCCTCCTCTACAGTGTCCAGATCGGCTTCCTCTTCTGCTTCATACCAATCATAAAATTCTGAGGATGACTCCACGTTAGCTGCCCTTGCCTGCGCTCTTGTAAAATACACTTTGCCAAATCGTCTTTTTTGTTCTTTCATGCATGTCTCGCTGCATTAGCAACATAGTAGCATCACCAAATGTGTTGGGGTTCACATGCAACACATCAATTACTTGACTCTGGTAAACCAAGTTCTCAGCACTAGTCTGCTACACAGAGAATTGACTTCTAGCAAATTTCAGATCTATCACTGCTATGCTGAGATAGAGTATAATTTTAAAGATTATGACCCGCAATAGACAGAGTTTTACGCTTGCTCTGAACAGATTTAGGCAAAAATCATCATTACGAGTTTTCTAAAACAGGCCTTACAAGATAGAAAGAGTTCATGAGTACATTCGGGTAATACAAATAGTAAATCATTACATGATTGATCCAAACTGACTCAAATATGTAGCTGCGCTATTACAAGAATGAAGAATCTCTCTTCTGTTTCTTCTACTTCTTCTTTCTTCTTCCGCCCTGTTTTCTTCTTCTCTCCTTTCTTTTTTACTCGTGCGAACCAAAACATAACTACTACTTCTCATGAACTCAGCGCTCAATTAAAATATAATTGTCTGTTAAAAATCCCAGTAAGCAACATCCGAGTTAGAAGAAATCTGATTCAACAACAATCTGATTGAGTATTCTCCAAATTAGCCGAGTTTCAAAATTCAGATTAACTATATATCTTCAAGATTCCTCTATCCTCAACAGTATGTATGTATGTATGTATGTATGTATGTATGTATGTATGTATGTATGTATGTATGTATGTATGTATGTATGTATGTATGTATGTGTGTGTGTGTGCCTATGATGTGTGTATGTGTGTATGTGTATGTGTGTATACATGTGTATATTGATGTGTGAATGTATGCATGCATGTGGGTATCTGTGTGATGTATATGTATGTATGTGCATGTGTGTACACATGCATGTATGCATGTGTAAGTATGCATGTGTGTATATGCATGTGCATGCGATGTGTATTTATGTATGTGAATATGTGTGTGATATATCTGTGTGTATGCATGCATGTATGCACATATGTGTGTGATATGTATGCATGTATATGCATGTGTATATGCATGTGTATGTATGCATGTGTGTGTGATGTGTATGTATTTAACTGCATGTGTATGGGATATATGTTTTTGTGTGTATGTATGCATGTATGTATGTATGCATGCATGTATGTATGCATGCATGTATGTATGTATGCATGTCTACATGTGCAAGTATGCATGTGCACATATATGGATGTGTGTATGTATATCTATGCATGTGTGTGTGCATGCATGTGTGTGTGCATGCATGTGTGTGTGCATGCATGTGTGCATGTGTATGTAGCATGTGTGTACGTGTGTGTGTGATGTGTATGTATGTATATATATGTGTGTGTGTGATATATGCATGTCTTGTATGTATACATGTGTGTGATGTGTATGTATGTGTGGTGAACAAGGTGACCACTCTCTGACATGTGGGAAAAATCTCATGTATCCAAAGGACCTTCCCAATATCCTCAATCAGCAAGTCTATGCTATGAGTTGCACATGGAGTCCATACAATGGATGGGAACTCCTCCTCTAACTTCCGTCACATGGAAATACAATCACTTCCGTTGTCTATTATGACTTTGACAACATTATCCACTCCAATGTACAAGACTGCCTACCTGATATGTCCAAAAATATATTCCCTTGTGATGGATAGGCCTAGAGTAGATGCATCAATGGCACATAGGAACATAGTGCCTTTGCAACAATGAACAAGTATATTATATACATTTCTTTTTCTAATGTCTGTCCATCCATCACACATTAAATTGCAGCCATATTTCTTCCAAGTCTCTTGCATAGGCTCCAATTGCTTTTGCATGATCTCTTTTGTTCTTCTCTCTCTTAGCTCTTCATAAGAAGGTCCTTCCCACTCAACACCAAGCCTACTCACCATTTTCATTACCCCGTTCCATGCTGAGTGCGCACTACATTAAAACTTAGACCATACTCAATAAAGAACTTCATAATACCTTGGGTGGCCTCCTACTTCCCTGCTTTTGCAAACTAGCCCGTATGGATGATGCATGTAGATTTCCACAACCTGTAGGGATGCTTGGACTCTTCCCGTGGCCTCTTTTGCTGATGTTGAGATGCATGTGCTATGTTGGAGTTAGACGTCTGTGGAAGCACACGAAGAGCGTAAGGAAGAAGAAGAAGCTTCGAGCACAACACACAATATTGAATGTATTACTAGAGAATGTACAAAGGTAAGTAGCCCATTAGGGCAATAGGCATATATACACGCCGGGGGGAAAAAAACCTCCTAAAGAGGGAAAAAAGTGCCCCGACAGTCCTAGAGTGTTCACACACATCACTACCTAAATATATCAACAAATCACCCCTAGGAGTGATGCGGTGAGCAAGTAGCTGGGACTCATCTATAAGGAAGTGCCAAGCTATGTGGAAATCACTCCACAAAAGGAAGTAAGCCCAAAGCTTTGCAAAAAGCTTCAAACTTCTCCCTAGGCGGAGTCTTCGTGAAAAGATCTACAATGTTCTCCTGCGTGGGCACATATGCCAAGCTGATCTCCCCAGCAGAGAACCTCTCCCTGACATAATGATAATGCACTTCAATGTGCTTAATTTCATGTAAATCTGCATCAAAAATGGGATGATATGCATCATCACATGAAACTTGCAAAGGCTGAGAAGTTGCCTCATTAGGACCAACACTAGACTGTCCACCTGTAAAAAGAGGAAGCAAAGTATCATACATGTCTTTGGAGCTAACAGATGTCTCCTTAGTACATGAAAGCAATGGTTGAATAGCATCTTCCACAAAAACATCACGGCTAACCAGAATGCGTTTAGTCTGTGGATGATACAAACGATAGCCTTTACTTTCAAAATTGTACCCAACAAAAATACATTTTACTGCTTTATCATCTAATTTTCTACGATGTTGTTCGGGCACTAATGCATATGCCAAACAACCAAAAACACGCAGATGAGCAACAGATGGTTTGTGGTCATGCCAAGCCTCATATGGAGTGATAGACTGCAGCGCTTTAGTGGGACACCTGTTAAGTACATATAAGTACATATGTTGCGCACATGACAGCCTCAAGCCAGAAACTATGTGGTAAAGCCTAACTCTTGACCATACACCTCGCCATCTCCATCAGTGACTTGTTCTTTCGTTCAACAACTCCATTCTGTTGAGGTGTATATGGCACTCTGCACTGGTGTTTTATCCCACGTTCAGCCAAAAATGCATTAAAATCAAAAGACATATATTCCCCCCCTCGATCAGAACAGAGGAAGCCCATCTTACATGCTGATAGATTTTCAGCCAAAACCAAAAACTGTTTGAAGCACATGAATAGTTTGGACTTTGTATTCAATGGATATACCCATGCATGCCTAGAAAAATCATCGATGAAAGTCACGAAGTAAAGATAATTTCCAAAAGAAGGTGTCTACATAGGACCACAGGCATCACTATGTACAAGCTGCAATTTCTGAGTAGCCCGAACTGAACCGTCTTTTGGAAAGGACAAACGCTGCATTCTGCCCAAAATATAGCCTTCACAAACATGTTTTCCAGGTGCCTCAAGTTTGGGCAAAGAGGAAACCATTTCAAATTTCTACAGGCGTAGCAAACTAGCAAAATTTAGATGACCAAAGCGTGCATGCGAAAGCTTTGCATCTGACATAGGCTGAGAATCATGTACTCCACATACCAAATCATGTACAGATCTTTCATAGTCTATGAGCTTATACAGCCCACAACATAAAATGCTAGAAGCAATAATCACATCACCATTTAATAGATCATGAACTATACACTTGTCATCAACAAATTTCACAACCAAGCTAATCTTGGCTCATGCAAAAACTAATAATAGATTTTTCTTGATCCCTGTCACAAACAAAGCATTTGACAAAGTGAAAGAACTACCATCGACAGTAGTCAAGATCTTACCAACTCCCATAACAGGATAAGAGGAGTTGTTGGCACATGTAATAGTATTCCTTGTAGGGGCAGGCTCGAATGAAGAGAAAAAAATGCACTGCAAGGTAATATGTTTGATCGCCCCACTGTCAAAGTACCAAACATCTGAGTCTAGTGCAGACATGCAATGCTCATGAGAAGATGGGTCAAAACTGCAAACAGTAG